>CM062095.1:12978233-13248879 GCA_031163375.1 Conogethes punctiferalis | reverse complement strand
TAATAATCGAGTTAAATTTTATCGAACGTTGTTTCTAGATAGAATATACCTAGGTACTCCTTACAGATATACCTACAAGTTACTTTCGATTTTCATATACCTACCTACCTAGATATCTAAATCAAAATTAGATATACCTCCCTACCTACCTACATATAATAGAAAGTAATAGTTATGGTTAGGCCCATTTGTTGGGAATTAGGAGAACTTAAAAAGCAAAAACTGGTCAACTGTCAACTTTTAGGAAAGCAGGTTAGGGTACAAGATTTTTTCTTTTCTTAAAAAGACTTCAAACAGTTTTTCCTCAATTCATTCTCGTTCGATCTAATTCCCAACGCAAACTTTTTAATACCCGACAAATTTTGTATGCCAATTCAATAAAAAGTTTTGATACCTTTCAGGTCATTTACATGTGCATTAATTTGTTAGCGCTAGATCTACGCAGTTTATAGGTAATCCAAAAAAGATTAGATTCCGCAGTTCAAAGTTCGTGCCTAATGTAATGAATCACACTTTGATAAAGTCTTCGACTTACCTTTTGGTTGTCACGCGTACGATCGGCAAACAAATTGCACAGTAGCCACAGTTTTGGTGAAATAGACGCACAATACAGTTACACTATACACATTCGTCAACCACTCGAGTTTCCCAACACCGGGTCACATTAGCCACGTTTCCTCAGATATTATGTTCAGTTGTGGTTATTGTAATTCTAACACACGTATTGTAGGTTTAAATCGCACAAGGAAGGTAACTGATACTTGCATTTCCCAAGCAGTGAGAGCTGAAACACACGCACTTAAAGTTTTCTCGCCGCAAACATCATAGAGAAATCCACCAACTTTTTATTTAAGAATTTTTTGATTAACAAAAAACTTTTCACGATTTTTTTTTACAGAAATACACCCGAACGGTTGACAATGAAAAAAGAACGTGTGGGCAAACTATTAAAGTCAATGTTTACTCGAATTGGAGCGACGTGCGAAACGGCTAAAGGTCCACACTGTCGTGCCAAAAGAAATTTCGCCGGACAATTAGCAACCTAACTGTCCACGGAAGGCGGGTCGGCTTTTTAGCCGCGTTTCGTAACAGGCCGGGGTGAGGCGAATTTGGTCGCCGCGTGGTTAGAAAAACTTTACAACACTAAGAGGCAAGTTTTCCACCGGCCTTCGATGCATTGTTATGCAACTGTGGATTCCGTTCGGGTGCCAAAAGTCGCGTTTTTCCGTTTGGGAAAATGGTTGGGGGGTGTCGGGTTGTGGGTGATAAGTTCGTATGTACAGTTGGATTGATGTTTTTCTGTCTATGATATTTGTTGTCGGTCACATGTCGAGTTTACCGGGAGCCGAGTCGCGGCGCGCGGGCGGTCGGCGTGCGTCCGACCCGTTCGAGATCTCGCGCGATACTGAACCCGCGACGCGCCTATCTACAAGATACGATTCACGTGTTCAAAAAAGCTCGTCCGAACTACGGGTATCGTACGGTCGGCAACGGAAACTAGACTGCGAGCGTATAGTGACGTACCTATAATATTATGAAAGTTTTAATTACGGCTACAAAAAGATATTAAAATAATATTTACAGTAATTTAAGGAATATTAAAAATGAAATTAAAGGTATGTACAGTAATACACATTCTCTGTATGCTTTACTCTATTCTTCACAATCCTAACTTTCCTATCTACCTCAAATCTAAATTTCAATTTCTCAGCTCCACTCACACTCGGCAGCTTCGCTCTTCCAGCAACTCACTCTTGGCTACTCCTTTACACCATTCGAGCTTCGTCTCCAACTCCTTCTGCGTCTGATGGATTGTCCATCAGACTCTGGAACAGACTACCTGAAAATATCCGTAGTGCTCCTAGCAGGGCATCGTTTAAGATTAAGGTTCTTAAATATTATCAGCTCCAACTTTCCGCACGTTAGTGTCTTCTCTTCACATCTCGTCGTCGTCCTATTATTTATTTATTTATGTATTTATATTTATTTATACATTTATATTTATTTATACATATTTATATATTTATATATATATATTTATATATATATATATATATATACATATTATTTGTATCAGCATAGTAATAGTTATTATGTACGTGTAATTACGTAAGCTATGAATCAACATATAACATTTTTATTCTTTATTAGTTCTTTTTTTTTTTGTTTTGGGTCTTCCTATAAGTCTCTTATAATTATGTAGGTACCTATTAGTTTGTAGCACACTACCTTCTTACTGTTTCTGCTTAGCCCAATGGTTGACTGGTAGAGAATGCCTACGCGGCATTAAGTCCGCCTTTTGTACAAATTGTTATGTGCAATAAAGATTAAATAAATAAATAAATAAATAATTTATTAATATACCTATAGGTATTTCGTAGCAAAATACCACAGACAGATGACGGGCAGCAGCGTCACTGGAGCGAGAAGCTACGCTCTGCGATCCCCAACCCGCCTGCCCAGTGTGGCGATTATGGGTATTTCCTCCAGATGTTAGCCCTAAGTGGTGAAGAACTGGAGATGCCTATGTCCAGCAGTGGACTACAATAGGCTGATAATGATGATGATATAGGTATTTAAAAATAGAATAGAATAAAAAAACCATTTATTCACCATTTGTACTGTGCGGGAATTGCACCAACGACCCTTGGCTCAGAGGGCAGAGGTCACTACCAAATGAGCCCTCGAGCCAGTCAATATTTATTATTTGAAGTTATTTCCTTTTTGGTAGTTTTTTTTTTGGATGACTCAAATTCGTAGTAGAGTCGAGCTCATATATTCCGAAATCATAAGAAGCGAAAACGCTTCCGCTTATGTGACGACTGGTGAGGTTCAGTTGAAGTGAACGCTGACTGTGATGGAGTGGTCGCGGGTTCGATTCCGCTCAGTACAGACATTTGTATGCATGAACATAAAAATAAATTAATAATATATAAATAACCCAAGACATGCCACGCTGGGCCACACATCGCCATCTAGCCCCAAACTAAGCCGAAGCTTGTACCATGGGTCCTAGACAACTGATAAACTTACTTAGATACTTTTTTCGGAAATGGTTGCTGAGCCTGTCATATAATGATACCGAGGTTCTCTTAAAAAATATTATACTTACGCTATTAATTTAATTAAAAAATGATAATAATAAATATTAAAATAGCTAAAAGCATAATAAAATGGTGAAACAAAACACACAGACATACGCACGCAATCACACACTCATCCAGACACATACCACACACACACACACACACACATACCACACACACACACACACACACACACACACACACACACATATTCTGTACATGGTAGGTTTTTTCCCCTATTAATAATTTTTTTAATGTAAAATTTCATATAATCTTAGTGTTTTTGTTCATATTTATGTGGAACGCTGTGCTTCCCAATGGTCTGTAGGTGGGCGTTAATAGCTGTAACACAGTTTCCTTAACTAATACAGCTGTTATCGTACGTCTTTTATTTGTAACAATTTGTATTGGTTCCAATAAAATATTTTTCATTTTCATTTTTACATAGTAAACACGCAGTCCAATACAAACAGACATGTTCATGAACACAAATGTTTGTACTGTGCGGGAATCGAACCCACGACCCTTGGCTCAGAAGGTGGCGCAGCCAAATGACCTCAGGGTCGTGTTTCTGCCGGTGAGTAGGGTTTCCGAAGCTCGTGGGGTGTTAGGGTTGGGCTGGCATGCCGGTGGCAACTGACGTGTACCTGATCAGTTACTTGCCCGTTGTCACAGCGACTTGGGCTTCTCTTTCGTTTTCCATCAGGTGTAGGGAAGCCATTATGTCGAGCTACTAAAAAAAAAAGAACACAGATGTATAAATCAGTTCGACTACCTACATCCGATTCGTATCCGATGGTACGAAAGTTTGGGGGATGATCAGACACAGGAACAGTAAGTAGTAGAAAACGATAGTAGAAAAGCAATAATGTAGATTTGAATTTGAAAAGTAGGTGTAGGAACAGACTTGTCCCTACGAAAAGTGGAAATACTTCCGCCGAGCTAGGTGATCGTGCTCGGGGACCGCGGTACGATGGATCATCTTGGTTTTTCCTACATATACGAGTATATAGCGATTCGTGATGAAAACTTCGTTTGCGCGTTGTAGGATTCTGTATTGTAGCGATGTATACAGATGTTGCTACATGTCGCTACATAGATACATAGAAGCTTATGAGCGTCCTCTCTTCAATTGCGGTACTCTTTCAGGGTCTATAATGATCTAACTTACCTATAACATCTAGTAATATTTATGTACCTACGTCCTACATTATAGATGCAATAAATGATTGAGTATAGATATTTGAGCAATTTTACTTCGGGACATAAGCGACGCTGTGAGGATGAAAATGAAAAAAAAAGTGTATTTACGCCTTTATGAAGGGATGGAGAGTAACATAGGTATAGTAATAACGTAGTACTACTTTTTGCCCCTTTCTAACCCCCCACTTCCCTAACATGGAGGGTGGAAGTTTGTATGGAGCACTCGCCCCGTATTTAATGCGGGCGAAACCGCGGGCAAAAGCTAGTACCTACATAAATAGATTCACAAGTTAGAGAGTACACAAACACACATTTATAAATAATTACTTTTGTAGTTAACGATCTGAGTAGAATTTAATTGAAGAAATAACTTGGTACTGTCCCTCATCCAGTGTGCATGAAACTGGATCTATTATTTTAAACTTACGGCTTGATTAGGTTTGCTAGATCAAGTCGTTAATTAGCTATGTTTTAATCAAGCTGCTCTGATAGCATTGGATGAATTGTTTGCAAGGGCCACTGTTTTTGTGCTAGGCAGTTGGCGCCACCGTATACTCGTAGTAAGTTAGGTCCTTAAGTAAGCAGCTATGCTATCATCGGCATATCGCAGTCCACTGCTGGACATAGGCCTCTCTAGTTGTTCACCACTTACGGCAAACACATGGAGTACCCACCCATAATCGCCACACTAGGCAAGCGGGTTGGCGATCGCAGGACGTAGCGTCTCGATCCAGTGACGCTGCTGCCCGTCATCGGCCTATGGTATTTAGCTACGCCTTCAATTGTGATGGTTATACCGCCACCAGTCGGTTGCCAGTGCCTCGTTTGTTATTCGGCAGGATGCACCACGGGCAGGTGAGGATGGCTTGGAGCGATGTCCAGCAGTGGACTGCGATAGGCTGATGATGATGATGAAGATTATGATATCTTTGTTATTTCTTTTTATAGGTACGGAAAAAGAAAAAATACGGGTCGAATACAGGTATCTTTATAATCTAAAATGGGGACTAAATATAATCTAAAATTATGTTGACCTTGGAAACATCTGTATTTGATGAAAATCCTCTTTTAGCGGATGCCTACATCGTAACATCTACCAGCCCGATCCGTCCAGTGGTTTGGGCTGTGCGTTGATAGATCACTAAGTATGTCAGTCATCATTTGAGTTATTCAATTCAATTCATTTATTTATTTAAAGTAACACAGACTCATTTTGGTTAGTAATACATACTTAATGACTACGTTAGTAAGGACACATAATCACATAAAACATTAAAGAATTAAAGTGGCCATTCCTGCACCACTCCCCCCGAAATGGTACAAGAACGGCTTATATATGAGCAGTCTAGTCTGCCGGCGATCATGTTCAGGATGCTGTTACTGCTAGCGCGCACCCTGCGCACCAGGGATGCACATCTTTTACGCATTGTTGCGTAGAAGCAGTCTACGCCTGGGATGTAAGGGAGCGGAGGGATGTAAGTGAGCGGACTATCATCTTTTCGCTCCAAGCCAACCTCACCTGCCCGTGGTGCATCCTGCCAAATAACAAACGAGGCGCTGGCAACAGACTGGTGGCGGTATAACCATCACAATTGAAGAACCTAAATACCACAGGCCGATGACGGGCAGCAGCGTCACCGGAGCGAGAAGCTACGTCCTGCGATCGCCAACCCGCCTGCCCAGTGTGGCGATTATGGGTATATCCTTCAGATGTTTGCCCTAATCCTCGCAGTTGTATTGTGAGCAATATCCTCATAGTCCTTGAGGTCGAGAGTCAGCATAATATGACCGAGATACTTAAATTTGAACACCCTTTGTAAAATGTTATTTAAGTAGTACCTACTTTGTACAGTTATGTAAGTCACCGTAAAATTGTAAATAAGTACGGTTATATTATGATCTAAGGGATGTAAGGGAGCGACCCATCATCTATTCGCTCCAAGCCAGAGGCGTAGCGTACCTTGGCGGGGCCCCATATAAAAAATTGTTTAGGGGCCTATAAGAAGGGAAAATATTTGTCACAAAATTTGGAAAGTTTTTATTAGTTTTTTGCTTACGCACTTTGGGGGCCTCCATGGCCTGGGGCCCCGTATAATTGATACGGCAGATACGGCGGTAGCTACGCCCCTGCTCCAAGCCAACCTCACCTGCACGTGGTTAAATTAGGTCAATAACCAATAATCTAATCATGACATTGCATGATAACAAAACATTACGTTGAAATTGATTTCATGAAGCCAATACAAAGAGGAGATCGCTTACGCAACTGTATACTGTGATTGGGATATAAGGAAGCGGCCTTTCATCTTTTTGCTCCAAGCCAACCTCACCTGCCCGTGGTGCATCCTGCCGAATAACAAACAAGGCGCTGGCAACCGACCGGTAGCGGTATAGCTAAAACACACAGATCGATTACGAGTAGTAGCGTCACCGGAGCGAGAAGCTACGCCCTGCGATCGCCAACCCGCCTGCCCAGAGTGGCGATTATGGGTATATCCTCCAGATGTTTGCTAAGTAACTCCTAAGTAACGAACAATTGGAGACGCCTATGTCAAGCAATGGATTTCAATAGGCTGATGATGATGAGACTCATATGACCCTGCTCCCAACCGGCAAAACGAATAAAATTTTAATATCCAAAGGCGTCCAGACGTTTGACCCAAGTAGCGAACAACTGGAGAGGCTTAAGTCCAGCTCAGAGGACTGCGATAGGCTGATGTTGTAGTAGGTATAAATAATTTAAAAGTAATTCAAATGAATAAATTAAATTTATTGTATACCTACTAGCGACCCGCCCCGGCTTCGCAGTAGGTAGTTGTGATATTGTTTATATTTAGTGTTTGAGCACCGTAGGTTAAGATAAGCAAGATACAAACTTGCTTTCTAAGAACATCCTGCGAGGTTGATTGGATTGGACTCAATAAAATTGGAGTGTTTTTATTTTGTGCCAAACTTTGGACAGAAATGTAGCGCCATCTATTGAATGTATTTTAAACTATAACTTTATTTTTGTGTTGGCCCTACTGTGTAAAAAATCCAACCGGTGTTTATCGACTAAAATTAAGGAATCAATTTAAATTTTTTAAACTTACTATTATGGACTAATTAACAAAGTACTACTTTATTTGTAGTTTACAATACAATATTATTTTAGCCACGTATTTAGTATTTTTCAAATGTGTACATAAAGTTTTTGTAGGTACATCTCATTTCAATTAATCAATTGATTAAATCGATTTTCAATCCTATCCTTAGCATCCGCTCTATAGTGTCTTTCTCAATCTGTGGTCGTCGTCTCGTTTGTCATAAAAAAAAAAACACATGTATGGCCGCAGAAATTTTTGGTGATTTGATAAAATTTCTAAATTTTTACGGCTTGACGTGTCGAGTAACAGCCGGTTGTTTGAGTTGTAAGTTAAACAACAGTAGTATACATTGTAATGTTATTTCGTTCTATTTCTAGAAACATTTATAGTGTTTGTAGCATTTTTACACGTAATTTTAGTGTTACCTGTCCGACCATATCAAGAAATATGAAGGTGAATTGTTATTTTTTTTTCATAACTCACTCAGGTTATTTTATCTGGAAAAGAAACCGTCTGGTTCAGCTAATATTGTAAGCCTATTCATGAAGTAAATGTTTCATGTGGTCTGGTCAGAGACATTATGTCAAGTTCCAAACATGAACATTTATTCCGGAATGAACCACGCTTTTGGTAGAACTTTTTTTAAAGATACATTGTTTTCAGATCGGTACCCATGATGGAGTGTTCCACTGTGATGATGTTCTTGCCTGCTACATGCTCAAACTTCTCCCGGAGTACAAAGATGCAGAAATTGTACGGACTAGAAACCCTGAGAAACTTAACGAATGTGACATAGTGGTCGATGTTGGAGCAGTCTTTGATCATGCCAAGAAACGTTATGATCACCATCAACGGGAATTTAATGAAAGTTTGAGCTCACTGAGACCGGAACTTGGTGATAAATATAAAATTAAGTAAGTGGATATTAAGTTAAGTATTGGTATAGAAGCATAATAGTATGTGAATGAGATTAGACTAACTGGTGATGGTATAACCATCGCAATTGTGGCAACATCTGGAGAGGCCTATGTCTAGCAGTGGACTGCAATAGGCTGATGTTGAGATTAGACAGTCTAAATAGCAGTTCCTAAATGAACAAGCTTGCTTTTCAAGTTTGTCAGGCCCTAGTTTATATTCACAAAAAAGTGAAGCAGGATGGCTGGCACTTGCTGGATGTGAGTGGCCCGGGTCAAAGTGGAGAGCATTGGGAGAGGCCTATGTCCAGCAGTGGAATAATGTGGGCTGATGATGATGACTTTTAATAAAAGCATTTTTTATTATAGGTTAAGCTCAGCTGGTTTAATTTATACATATTATGGCGAAAGATTGATTCAACAACTAGCACCTAAAGAATGTCCTCTAAATGACCAAGATTTAACGACAATTTATAAAAGAGTGTATGAAAACTTCATTGAAGAGATAGACGCTATTGACAATGGAGTGCCAATGACTGATGATGAACCTAAATACTCAATAAAAACACACCTTAGCCGCAGAGTCGGCCGTTTGAACCCAGAATGGAATTCAAAACAAGATGTTAGTTTAGATGAAGTGTTTGAAAAGGCAATGAAGTTAGTAAGTGAGGAATTCCTATATTCAGTCAACTATCTCATATCAGTCTGGCTGCCTGCCAGAGATTTTGTCAAATCTTCTATTCAGGAGAGGCATGAAGTACACAGTTCAGGAGAAATCATTGAATTCAAAGAAAGGTTTCCGTGGAAAGAGCATTTCTTCGATTTGGAAGAGGAATTGGATGTTACACCAAGTATTAAATATGCTATATTCTGCGATAAGCCTAATTCCTGGAGAGTTCAGGCAGTGCCTAAGAATTCCGGGAGCTTTATCACCAGGTAATTTGATTCTAATTTTTATTTTCACAATTTTACTGAATATTATTTTTCTATTCATCTATCTGCAATCAGTCACATCCATCCATAACCATAATCAGATTTGTCGTGTTCATATCTAATTAAATGTTTGCTGTCCCATCCTGAGATGTGTAATCTCATAATATCAATATTGTCTTAATATAAATGAATTAACTGTGAATGAAGTGTTATAAATTCTGATATCTTAAGCTCAAGCTTGTGCTATGGGTACTAGATGGCAAATAGACTTATACTTATATACTTTTTTTTGGGAATAAATACTTATCATACATAGAAAACACCCAGACCAGTACAAACAGACATGTTCATGCACACAAATGTTTGTACTGTGTGATCAAACCCACAACCCTTGAGAAGATAGAGGTCAATACCAAATGAGCTATTGAGCCAGTCAAGTTTCATAGTTTCCTTTTTAATGATGATGTGTTGTATAATTTTTAGGAAACCACTAAATCCCAAATGGTGGGGTGTCCGAGACGAGATACTCAGTGAGGTGTCTGGGATACCCGGGAGTGTGTTCGTGCACAGCACTGGTTTCATCGGTGGGAACGTGAGCAGGGAAGGCGCCCTACAGATGGCTATAGAGAGTTTGGCGGTGAAAGATTGATGGTAATTGTGGTTATGGGATTACATAAAGGTATTTTGATTGAATGTTTAATAAATGACGATCATATACAATTAATCTTAACACATTTGCGTCAAATAGTTCCTATTTAAATACCTGTGTTAGCACAATATACCAACAAACACAAAATAAACATAAAATTATTGTGTGAACGAGTACACAGGCCTTGAGTCCCTGTTAATTAGTATGAACTACTACTCATACTAATCATCCTTTTGCTCAAGCCCGAAGGCGCCTATTTTGTGTTTTCCGGCTTAGTTCTGCCTGCTAAGTTTCTGAAAAATCCCTGTTAAGAATAAAAACAACATAATTTTTTTAACAGTTTAGTTGACTATGTTAATCAAAAGCATAAATCTATTTTGTGATGCAAACATTTTAAAACAAACAATTTTTTGTAAGTGAAAAGACATTTATGAGATATTTTCATATTAAAATGACCATTTGTAAAACCACTTAGATCATTAAAATTTATATTGTACTTTAGTACATAAACATAATACATCTATTTAATTGCAAATAGATAATATACAATAGCATAATACAACATATTGAATTATGTAAAAACAAATTAAAATCATTAAGCTGGTTACAATTTTTATTTACAATCCTTGGAAACACTTGAAAACTTGTAAAATACATAAAAAGCTGAACAATCTAGAAAAACAAAATTTTTATTTTTTTTATAGTGGCTCGACATAATGGCTTCCCTACGCCTGATAGAAAGCGAAAGAGAAGCTCAAGTCGCTGTGACAACGGGCAAGTAACTGGTCAGTTACTTGCCCGTTATACTCTGCCCTCTGAGCCAAGGGTCGTGGGTTCAATTCCCGCACAGTACAAACATTTGTGTTCATGAATATGTCTGTTTGTATTGGTCTGGGTGTTTTCTATGTATAATATGTATTTATTTACAAAAAAAAAAATGTATCTAAGTAAGTTTATCAGTTGTCTAGTACCCATAGTACAAGCTTCGGCTTAGTTTGGGGCTAGGTGGCGCTGCGTGGCCCAGCGTGGCATGTCTTGGGTTATTTATTATTTATTATTATTATTTATTATTATTTATAGTTACCTGTCAGTTGCCACCGCCATGCCGGCCCAACCCCAACCCCCCACGAGCTCCGGAACTCACCGGCAGAAACACGCGTCAGAGGTCATTTGACTGCGGTATTCTATAGGGTGGAGGTCCTTGCCCGGACGGGCGGCTCAATTCGAGTGAAGATTCGCTATGCCCTCCCTCTCTTATATAAAACAACGGACAATATTATTGGATAGGGGACTACTGTGGGCCTTGAGAGAAAAAAATCATCATCATCATCCTATCACAGTCCACTGCTGAACATAGGCCTCTCCAGTTGTTCGCCACATTGGGCAAACACCTGGAGGATTTACCCACAATCGCCACGCTGGGCAGGCGGGTTGGCGATCGCATAGCTTCTCGCTCCGGTGACGCTGCTGCAACCGAAATGGTTACACCGCCACCGGTCGGTGGCTAGAGCCTCATCTGTTATTCAGCAACAATGAAAGGACGTCCAGTTTATTTATTTCTTTATTTATTCTAGGTACATTGTTAATTCTGTCCACAGAAGACTTCATCATCAGCCTATTGCAGTCCACTGCTGGACATAGGCCTCTCCAGTTGTTTGCCACTTAAGGCAAACATCTGGAGGATATACCCATAATCGCCACGCTGGGCAGGCGGGTTGGCGATCGCAGAGCGTAACTTCTCGCTCCGGTGACGCTACTGCCCGTCATCGGTCTGGTAGTTAGCTACGCCTTCAATTGGGATGATGACTAAAAAATAATTTAATGTCCATCAGATAGATTAATGAAAAATATTGGATACGTATTTTTTATTTTGCCTCTTGTTCAAAAACTTACGAAGATACATTGATTTTAAATGTCACATGACGTCACGTTAGAGTACAAAATATACTCTAACGTGACGTAGTTAGCCCCCACTCCGTAACTTTAATGCGCTATATCTAAGTATTTTCTTGTTATTTCGACAAAACAAAAAATACGGGTCTTATATTTTTTTATTATATAAGAGTAATTATTTTCTTCATTTTCATACCTTGTCATCATCCGTATTGTGATGGTTATACCGCCACCAGTCGGTTGCCAGCGCCTCGTTTGTTATTCGGCAGGATGCACCACATGCAGGTGAGGTTGGCTTGGAGCGAAAAGATGATGGGTCGCTCCCTTACATCCCAAACATCCCTTACATCAATCTTCAAGATCTGTAGGCTTCTAAGTACAAGCAGTAGCTACTAGACACCGGGTATGGAGCTCGCGCTAGTTTTTTTTTAAATTTATTTTGGCACAGTCATAACAAAACAGTTTACAATTACAATACAATAAAATTTACTTAAAAAAGACAAACTTATATATTATTGTATACGTCATAGGGAGAGTATCCATGTGATAACCTAATTATATCTAGGACTGATCTTAATAGGCATAGGACACAGGTTAGGCGTTCATTTCATTCATTCATTTTCATTTCATTCATTCATCAGTTCTTTAGTTTCGTTATGCTATCGTTATCGTTATTTAATCGTTAAAATATCTTACTTCTAATGATACAGTGTTTGTGAAGGACTAAAATGTTACAAGGCAGTACACTCCCTATTTAAGTTAATTGAACGTTGCTTATAACGCTTCGCTTAAATAGAGAGTCTCTGCTGCTGTGATTGTAGTTCTTTAGTTTAATTATTATGTCGTAATATTGTTCAGCAGTTATGCAAATATGACGATATTTAATCGTTTTAAAAGTTTTAGTACAAATGGGGACAATGTTTGTGAAGGACTTTAGTTATTGTTATTTTGTTCAGCCGTTGTCGTTATTTAATCGTTTGATAGTCCTAATTCTTATGAATTTGTAAAGCACTATAATGTAACAAGGCAGTACACTTCCTATTTAAGTTAATTGAACGTTACATGTAACGCTTCGCTTAAATAGAGAGTCTCTGCTGCTGTGATTGTAGTTCTTTAGTTTAATTATTATGTCGTTAGGTATATTGTTCAGCAGTTATCGTCATATTTAATCGTTTTAAAAGTTTAAGTACAAATGGGGACAGTGTTTGTAAAGACTAAAATGCTACAAGGCAGTGCCCTCCCTATTTAAGTTAATTGAACGTTACATGTAACGCTTCACTTGAATCGTGAGTCTCTGCTAGTGTGATTTTAGTTCTTTAGTTTAGTTATTATATCATTGCTTTGTTCAGCTGTTATCGTTATTTAATTCATTCTCATAGAGACAGTGTTTGTAAAGACTAAAATGTTACAAGGCAGTGCCCTCCCTATTTAAGTTAATTGAACGCTAGATGTTCACACGCTTCGCTTAAATAGAGAGTCTCTGCTGCCGTGATTTTAGTTCTTTAGTTATTTTGTTCAGCTGTTATCGTTTTAAAAATGGGGACAGTGTTTGCAGAGGACTAAAATGTTGCAAAGCAGTACACTCCCTATTTAAGTTAATTGAACGTTATTTGTAACGCTTCGCTTAAATCGTGAGTCACTGCTGGTGTGATTTTAGTTCTTTTGCTGTCAGGTCGTTATTGTCCAGCAGTTGTTCTCGTTATATAATAGTTTCAAAGTCTTAATACAAATGAGGCAGTGTTTTAAAAGGACTAAAATGTTACAAGGCAGTACACTCCCTATTTAAGTTAATTGAACGTTACTTGTAACAGTTGTAACGCTTCACTTAAATCATGAGTCTCTGCTAGTGTGATTTTAGTTCTTTATTTAATATATCGTTATTTTGTTCATCAGTTATCGTTAGAGTTTTAAAAATGGGGACAGTGTTTGTGAAAGGCTAAAATGTTGGAAAGCAGCACACTCCCTATTTAAGTTAATTAAACGTTACTTGTAACGCTTTACTTAAATAATGAGTCTCTGCTAGTGTGATTATAGTTCTATAGTTTAGTTATTGTATCGTTATTTTGTTCAGCAGTTATCTAAGTTTAATAATAAATAAAACTCTGCGACCGTTTTGATGATGCTTGAAATAATATCAAAAATCGACTGCGACAAAAAAAGGGACATACATAATCGTTACATACAGCAAAACGATTATAAAAAACGATAAAAAAATAAACCCAAATATTTTAAGTATTTTTTTTAAAAAAAGGGATGTTTAAAACTTAATTATGTATTTCGTTTATTATAACCACTTTATTGCAGCAACGAAAATAGACAAAATGAACACTTTTGTACTTATTAATAATACCTATTAATTAAAAGATATCAATAATTACCAATCACAATCATGTGTGAAAGCAAACCAATTTTTGGCGTAATGAAAAACATGTTAACACAAAAAATCAAAAATATTAATCGAAAATAAGAAATTTCTACCTATGAAAACAATAATTTAGAAAATGCTTCAGACATCCAAACACAACCAATATTTAAATGTTAAAATTAATTATAAAATCTACTTAAAATAAACTGTATCCATATCATCAACCAATAAATATTCGTTTTGTTTATCTGGAGTTTTTTTAATCTCAATCTTTTTTACAATCAATGTTTCATTGATTTTGTCTTGGTCTTTTATTTTAGGAACAATAAATTTTAACATTGGACTTTTTACAGTTTTCAAATACTGTATTTTAAAATAAGTTTCTCCTTCTTCTACACAAATATCGTAAATACATCCAATATAGTATTTCCATGCACCTCTTTGGAAATATTTGACTAGTACACTGTCTTGGCAACTTAGATGTTTGGTTTTTGATGTTTTCTTCTTGTGCCTACTATTTTGTTTTTTAGGTTCTACGTACATCTGCTCAGTTTCCTTTTCACTTCATTTTCGTGACTATTGTCTCCTAAATCTGTCTTTTTCTCTTCTATCTGATTATCTGAATTATAGTCATAAACTTCTTCATCAGAAACACGATAATCTTCCTCCGAAGAATCGTGCAAAGAATAATCTTCGTCTGTGTTAGTATCGTGTTCTATTCTACTTTTTTTATTCGGCCTTTGCTTTTCAGTTAAAGTTTTTCTTTTTTTCAAACTAGTCTTGTTTCTTTTATTTAATCCGCTAACGGAAGGAGTGATATTTTATTTTGTGCCATCCCGTGTTACCCCCGCAGAATGTCTGTTTTACCCCTGCGGGGGTAATTACCCCCAGACTAAGCACCACTGAATTAGATTGTTCCGTTCACTAATATCTTTTTCACGCTTCATATCTGATGAAAATTGTATGCAGGTCGCAAAACCTCCGTTCTTGGGGTACCAAAGCCAAGATTATAGTTTGTGTTGAAATATATTTCGAAAATAAGACTTTTTGATTTTCAAGTCAAACAACGGTAGCATAATTTATTTATAGATAGTTCGGACGCCAAGTAATATATTTTTGTATTACTTCGACAATAGTGTGGGTCTTGACATGGAATTGAGTTTATAAATCTCATGACTGCATCCTTTTTATGGATGAATTTTTTAGAAACATGGTCGCCTCCTCTTTTTTCTGTTATCAGTTTTCCACTTTCATAATATTCTTTCATGACACTTTGCACTCTATTCTTCGTAATTTGAAATACTTTCAAAAAAAAATCTGACAAACTTGTATTTTTTTTTCTCCGACTTACTGTAAATGTAAACCTTTGATTGGAATTTTTGTTCTGAATATTTATTATTAGCAGAACGTCGACGCTTTACTTTCTCAGGTTTGCAGTGTTTTAATATAAAATCTTGTGTCAACTAATCGGATGTTGCATAAAAGTTAACAAAAGACTGTTTAACGTCAGACATTTTTAAAGTCATACATCTAAAAGTCTTCTTATGAGCACACAATCTTCTGGGCAGAGATGTAGCAGTGTAACTGAAACAATATCAAACATACAATTACATTAAAATTGACTGGCTCGGTGGCTCAATTGGTAGTGACCTCTGCTTTCTGAGCCAAGGATCGAACCCACGACGGGTTCGATCCCCACACATTACATACATTTGTGTGCATGAACATTTTGGGGGCCTCCTCCACGCGCTGAAGCTCATTCGGTCGAGTGCGATTAAGAAGCTGGCATACCTCCTGAGAGTAAACTCGTTCAGATGACGATGCACCAATTTCGTATGGCATCTTTTGTACGTCTTATAAACCACGATGATTGCTCCGATCCCCAAAATAAGGATGATCCCCAGCAAAATTATGATGGTTGCGCTGGCATGGAAGCGCATTTGCTCTAAATGCGAGCCATTTTCGCCTCCCGCCGAGTTTTGGGCGATTATCACTTTCTCGTCCTCCTTAGTGCAGACTTTTCCCGTTGTAGCTGGTTGTATTCACAAGCTCGGAAATATCAGAAAATAGAAACACTCCGCTGGGCGTGGTAGAGATTGAATAAAGCATCTTGTAAAATTTTGTTCAATTTGGTGACAATGTTTATGAATCCCGTGCAGTATTTGGGTAACGGAATGTGCGCGGGCTCCTGTTACCGGGCGCGATGCGGACGGGTATTGAAACTGTCATTTATTGAAAGAATAATAGTTTATATACGATGAGATACAGAAAGCTGTGTGGCCCAGCGTGGCATGTCTTGAGTGTTAAATTTGGATCGTCGTAAACTTCTGGGTTTTTTTAATGCATGCAGGCAAAATAATATTCCATAAAATCAGTCATCACCTGCATATGCACAGTCCATATAAACATGATTTTAATAAATGGCAATACTCGTGCTTGTGCATACTGTGACTTTCTTTGAAAATAATAATTGCTGCTTTTCTGTACGTAAAAGGGTTTCCAACAAGCAAAATATAAACAGACAAAATACATAAAGGTATTTGAATAACAAAATCAGTTTTTCTTTTATGTCTTCTCTAACGCGTTATTACATCATTTACGTCAATGAGTACGTTCTTATAAACGTGGAGAAGTGCCAGTCCGGTTAGGCGATCTTCAACCATTGAAGATCTTAGCCACGATTTAATTCTGCGCAACGTAGATAATGATCTTTCTGCTGTCGCTACACTGGCAGGTAGTGTAGCCATAATACATAAAAATTTATATCATCTGCCATATCATAATTAAAATTTAATCTAAATTACTTACAGTTCCGATGTCACTCACTTGATTACCTCACTTTTCACTACCACTCACTGTATATAGAGTCACGCTCCCACGTTATCTTCCATACCCACACTAATTGTCCTTCATATACTAAGTTTAACTGGGCCACACCGGTTGTTCCGTCTTAAAATTCAACATCCAGGCTATTTGATACACGGACAAAAGAACGAGCATCGACTTTCTCTGGGTCTAAGAGGTAGTGACCTCATCTGCTCTCTAAAAAGGCCTCTATTGTTGTTCTTCCTTCTTGTTGTCCCGTTCTAAGTCCTTGGCAGCGAGCTTCATGCACTTGGCAAAATATTTCTAAGATATCGTTTATTTGCTTCAGATATCGAGACATTTTTTTTATGCAATTCCCTTTGCTTTTCCACTGATTTGAGCAGCGCGCGATCTTCTTTCTATCTTCTTATTGAGTGCTTGGTTGCAATACCGTATGATCACGAGGGTGATTATGAGTACTATAATCACCATAAAAAACTATAAAACTTTGGCCAGGAGGCGCTTGACTTCTTTGAGACTGGTACTGGTGAATAGAAACAATTATAAATTAGGGAAATGTTTTTGTCACACTTCCTTAAAGTCAGCGAGACTTTTATTTTTAGTCTAATAACTTCTTTGTTGTGGGTCTTGATGGCTGGTTTCTCCTTGAGAGTCTTTGAAATGCAATACTCCATTCCAAATAATATAATTGAAATACCCAGCCCAAGCTGGTTTTGTGACTTTTCCATCAACTTATCCCGGTTTCTGGATGCCTCATATGATCGGCACCGTGTTGATCTCCGGATTGAGTAAAGGAGCTTTTGCTAAGCGAAAGTTCTCTGGTATCAAGTACTTTTCTGATAACTGTTGTTTTAATTCCTTAGTCATGCCATCAACTTATAATCGTCCCCAACGTTCAGAAATCTCCTCTGGAATATTTGGGCCAAAAATCTCCATTTCCTTCTTGGATCCCCAAGTGCCTTTAATATCTCTAGAGGTAACGTCGAGGGCGCTGCGCTTGTACTAGGTGCCGCTGCAGGTAACAGTGGGCAGGTTGAGATAATAATAATAATAATTCTTTATTAAACAAACATACTAAGAAGGTTTATTACAGAATTTGTATAAAGCCTTAGCAGACTATAGGTTCCTTCACTGAGTGCGCAGAGTAGGATGACTTTTTTCTTTATGTGCGCCTTGTCAGCATCTCCGCAAATGTCGTTTGCTAAAAAAAAAACTGCGTCAAACGTCCTTTGTAAACTCGCCAGCACTGGGCATTGTGATCGAAACTATTTAAGTTAATCTGCACACTTGCACTATAATAGGGATGACGCGGGAGTTCAGTCAAACACGCTAGCTCGTTGCGCACTGCCTTATTCTACGGAGAACACGTACATTACATGATTCATCTGGTTTGATTGTAAATGTCAGAGGACTGCTGTATGGTGTAGTACCTCTTGATATGATTCCCATTTTCATCATTTCGTTTATTATTCTTCCACCCTGGCTCTTTAAGCATATGGAATAGGATAAGACTGTTTTATTATAGGTATATGTTCTGATAATTTAATAACATTTTCGTAGCAGTTTGCTTTACCTAACTTCTCTGTGAAAACCTCTTTAAGATTATTTAATACAATTTTCAATTTGTCCATTTCCATTTTTTTAGAGGAATACCAGTTTTAATCTCTTGCAAAAATGTAGAATTATTCATTTTTTCTATCAGTCCTATCAATTTCCAGAAATGGTTTTATCTTCATAAGTATGTTTTATGAAAGGTATCATCACGTTTTTATTATTGTCATCGATAATTAACCCAACTACATGGTTGTTTTAGTTCTAATCTAACACCCCTTGACATTAACCAATCGAAGTCGAACCCTAATATCGTGGAAAGTATAAGATTTGGTACAATTATGAAACTAACCTCTCATTTAATATTTTGAAATTTAACAGGTATTAATACCATCTGCTGGATTCTCGCACTTTTTGTCCGACTGCCCCCCGAATCTGTATTGGTTTCACAGGTAGTAATGTGAATTTATTACCTTTTTGAATATGTAACGTTTTCCAATAAGATTCAGATATACAAGTACGCTTCCAGTGTCTACAAGACATTTTTTTTATCAAATACCACTACTCTCGACTGACGAACAAGCTGAATCTTTAGGTGTTTCAGGGGCTTTAGAAATTTCATCTGATGTTTGAAGATTAAGACTGCTTCCGGGACTTTTAGGTAAACTAGATGAACTACCATGGAATTCAGTCAACTTCCTGAAAAGAAAAAAAAAATTTGCTTACGACGCTTAACACGTTCTCTGCCGCGTAGGTCATCGGTGACCTCACCTGTACTGGATCGAGACGCCGCGTAGGTCATCAGTGACCTCAAGGTAGACCTGAATTTGAAACTACTTTGTGAGCCGTAGGCCGTCTTTACAGAACATTTCTCTATATAAGGTGACCGGAGCGGCGCTGTAGACCAATCCTTCAGTGTGGTTTATGGGTGATTATAAATTTATTGAAAATGTGGATGAAATTGCAAAGAAATGAAAAAAATAAAAAGGCATTCATTACTAATTGTGTTTATTCATACATAAGTATCAATAAAAAAAGTATCAGTTGGCTACTAAATTGTTATAAAAACTTCTACAAATAACGATGAGATTTATTGAAGCATTGCAAGCAATAATATATTTCACCGGTACAGTTCTTACAGTATGTAACGACTTTCTTAGTTTTGTTACGAGCTACTTTTGATCCATAATTTTTCACATTTTCTTTATAGCAACCGGTACAGAAACGTCTTAATTTAGCAACTGGTCCCTCTTTTTTCAGCATTTCATGTTTTATCCTTTTAGGTCTCTCCTGCGGTTCCAAATTCTCTTTGTCGACTCCTGAATCCACAAGATACTCCACCAATTGACGCCTGAATTGCACTATACTTGGATTAGTATTTTTGTTCTCTTTAAACATAATCCAGGCATTTACAAGCGCCGTGTTCAAAAGAAGCTCAACGCCTAGCTTTTTATACCACTTAACAGTTTTTCTTAGTGGTGATGTATATGAGGTCATTTGATCACTCATATCGACTGAACTTTTTGCTTCGTTATAGGCAAAAATGATTTTTGGTTTTGTAACAGTTCTACCTTTCTTTAAAACCGTTCGTTTGCCACTTGAGTGTTTCGTCGAAAGCACTAACACATCGCGCTTATCCTTCCATTTGAGAACACAAATACCCCGTTCATTCTCCATAGCTATGAATTCGCCTTTTTCCAGTTTGGCGTCGACTACTGCTATCGGCAAACCCCTTCTGTTTTTTCTGATTGTTCCAATCAGGTGGGTGTCTTGGTTCAGTAGTTGATTTGCCAAGTCCAAATTGGTGTACCAATTATCGGTAGCTATTGTATGACCCAAGTTTAATATGTCTTCACAAAGAGACATTACGACATTTGTAGGTGTTGTGTTAACCGTTTCATTATTTTTACCAGCATATAGTTGCAATTTGCAGGTGTATCCAGGTATGGTACATAGCTTAAATAGTTTCATGCCATATTTGTGGCGCTTACTCTTGTTGTACTGCCGGAAAATGATGCGCCCTCTAAATGGCACTTGACTTTCATCAACGCATACAGTTTCTTTTGGAGCATAATATTTTTTGAAATTGTCATTCAAAGCATTGATGAGGGGTCGTATTTTAAAAATTCTGTCGGATTTGTCCGCTGTCTCATTATTAGTGAAGTGAATCATTCTCAAAAGCAGTTCAAATCGATTCCTACTCATAACACTAGCTGGAAAGCTTTGCCCGAATACCCTGTCTTTACTCCAGTATAAATTAATTTGAGGAAGTTTCACCAGTCCCATATACAGTACTAACCCAAAAAAAATTTTTTATCTCATTTTTTGATGTCGGTTTCCACTCGTTCGCGCGAGACTTGGGTTTTAAGGTTTTTGAAAGGGATTGCTGTGCAAACAAATTTGTTTCGTTTGCAATAGTCTCGAAAAGATTGTCTGGGACCAATAGACTGTAATATTCTCCCTCTGTACCGTTTTTCAATTCTCTTGCATATGGTAGCTTCATACCTACAAGAAACAAATAAATAAATAATATTAAAGAGTAGCTGTGCCCGCAACGATGGCATGCGCGTTGGCTGCCGTACTTGGACATTGAAACATTAGTTTATTTTATAATTCTAAAATAAATTGCAAACTAACAAACCCTACATTTTTAAATTAATAGTACAGTTATAGATTATGCATTTAGTAAAAAGCGGTTAGTTTATTTTATTTTTTTAATTAAAGCTAACCAATCTGCCTGAAACAAAAGTAATAATTACCAGTTGGTTCCGTGAATGGTATGACGGATGGCTGATGTCCTCGTGGTCGTGTCCACTTTTGTACCATATTAGATGTTTCTTCTATATGAGCAATTTGATTAGAGACATAATTTTCAACTGAGTCAGACTCACTTTCGGAGCTACTTGCAATAATACGACGACGGTGACGTTTTTTTGACGGTAGGATACTCTCGTCACTATTTTCTTCTTCGGAATAATTAGTTTTAGACTCCAAATTATTTATCTCTCTAAAAATACTAGCTTCTAAGGCGTCAATATCTCGTAAGTCTTCCTGCGAAATATCTAAGTCAATGTTTAGATCTGATATATCCATGATTCAGTAAATACCACGCACATAGAAACAACCGTTCGGCGCGAGCGCTTGCGGGCGACTGAAATATGCGGGTGACCGGGGGCGTGACCTATACGGCGCCTCCGTAACGAATATTCACTTTTAAGTATTACACCGCCGCGTAGGTCATATGTGACCTCACGAGGTTTTATTGAAATATCTACAGAACCCATTTGCTGATCAAACATTTCTCATATCAGTAGTTATATTTTGACGTAACGCTTGTATTTCCATCAAAAACTTTTTTTGAAAATTTTGTCATTTATACTACCGGCAGAGAACGTGTTAAACACATGGTATTACATCAAAACAAAACAACACCACTTCTATGCATTGTCAAAAAGTATTCTTTTGTCGATGTGTCAATAAATCATCGACAACCTTTGTCGACAACACTACACAACACTAAAGTAAAACGAAACATAACCTAAAAAGCATTCATCCGAAATACATTATTTTTTTATATTACTAAAAAATAACAGAATAAATAATGACATAGTTGCCTTACCGTTGTGATTTATTCAAAGATATATGGTCAATGTCACAATTTTCAGGATGTTTGTGTTTAATATGCGATGCGAAATAATATGCATAGATGGTAAATTGAATTTATGCATTCTAAATCTGTTGAAATAATGCTTTTAGGCAAAAAAATACTAAATTGGCATCACTGACGATATATTGAAAATATCGATATCGGCGTATCGTCGATATCGATAAATATCGATATTTTCAGGTGTCGATATATCGATATTTATCGGTTTTCCTATATATTGATATTTATCGGTTTTCCGATATATCTTTGCAACCCTAATCCAAAGGCCAAACAGGGTCCACAGAATACGGAGCCTTTGCTTTACGAATAGACGAGCCAATTCCTTTCTTTAATTTCGTTATTCTTCATTTTTCTGTAAAATATATTTTTTTGGTAAATAACGGCGATGATCGGAATACATTGTTGCACTCTTTGTGAAGTCACAGGTTTTGTTTTGTTCGAAACCATTTCTTGCAATAATATCTCTTGTTAAATCGTTTATCCCCCAGAAGGCTGGATCTTTGTTTAGTTTTATGGTTGATTCAATTTCAATAAACGTCGCAACTTACACACAACGTAAAGCGGGAGCCGCATACAACCGCGTACACCGCGGGCGTAAAACGCGTCGTGAAATGTGCTTTAAATTTTTATATAAATATTTGAATTCTACAGAAGCTGCGGGCCCGCAACCGCAGCGGACGCGGAATAAAGGTCTTTGACATACGGACAGACGGACAAGAAAGTGATCCTATAAAGGTCTATCCACACATATCAGGGCCGTGTCCGGGACGTGACCGGGCCGTGGCCGTGCATCCGTGTCCCGTCAGGAGCTTCGTATTCACACACGTCAGGGACGTGACCGTGCCGGGGACAGGCTGCGCTTTCCAATAAGCCCCTCAGTCACTCACCATTTTGTTTTTGTGCATCAGTGTAATGTGGTGAAAAAGAGATTAGAAAAAACACACCATTTTGTTTTCGTATCTGGGGCGCATCAGTGTAATGTGGTGAACAAGAGATTAAAAAAAACAATATTAGGTACCTATATCTACATTATGTTTTCATTTAACACAGAGGAGTTAGTTATGATTTCAATTGCTCTGGATGAAGAAGAAATGGAAGAGGAGAGATACGAAGTGATAAGTAAACGTATCTGGGTATCAGAGTTGTGGCAGGATAGAGAGCAACTGGGAGAATTTCACACAATATACAAAAAACTAACAAGAAATTCAAGCGCTTATTTTGATTACTTTAAAATATCCGAATCATGTTTTTACATACTACTACAAAAATTGCATAATGCATTGCAAAAAAAAGACACGCATTGGAGAAAAGCAATTACACCAATAGAAAGATTAGTAGTCTGTTTAAGGTAGGTAATACAAAAAAATACTTGTACTTGATCAACCATTTATTATATAGAAATAAAGTTCTTAAACTTCAAAGTCAAATTTAAACTATTCAGTAATTAATTATTGTCATCAAAGTGCACGATATACTCCCTTATATCGATCAATTCAGTTGACTCTTGTTCTGGTGGATCTTCGGGTATGTTGTCAGTTGTAATATTAACATTTGAGGGTACGTCATCTAGGACGACATTTGTCAGGACATCGTTTGTGACAACATTTTTGCAGTACATCATTCAGGAGTAAATTTTGGGTATTCTAACTTTTTTGTTGAGTCGCGTCCATTTCAGCATTTTGTATAATTGCAGATAATCCACGATTTTCTCTTAACATTTTTATTTCTTATTTTTGCGCAATGGCAAATATTTCTGATTTTGCTAAATTCTGATAATAAGGTGTCAAAGATTTTAATGTCGGTGCAACACCTTCCAAAAATTTATCGACCGGATGTTCGTTTCTTTCTTGATTTTTTTTTAAAACATATTCCATCAACGATGCTGCACTGCTTCGACTGGATTCTTTTTTTCCTCGTGTAGCTGTAGATAACGATGATGAGGCTCTTGAAACTGGTGATTCAGGATTTTCCGTAAGATTATTCATTTGAGATGTGGACGGCCTTGACAACTGCTCAACGAGAATCGGTGGAGTATCAGGGGTTGCACTGCGGGAAAATCGGTCCATGCTTAA
Source organism: Conogethes punctiferalis (assembly GCA_031163375.1). Lineage (NCBI taxonomy): Eukaryota > Metazoa > Arthropoda > Insecta > Lepidoptera > Crambidae > Conogethes > Conogethes punctiferalis. The sequence goes on along the minus strand of CM062095.1, from coordinate 13,224,634 downwards.
CTCTGGCCTTGTTTCGGACAATGTAGAATCTTGACTATGGTTAGAAAAGTCATCGCTGTCATGAGTAGCACTCACGTTCGTCTTTGTTGGTCGCTCTTGAAAATAGGGAATCAGAAAAGACAACATATCGTTATATTTGTATTTGTTGACTTTTTTTGAACTTTGTCCACTCTTTGTTTTGGCTGGCAACATGGCCGATTGTGTACTGGGGCCTTTAGGCATTAGCTGTGTTCTTAGCCATTTTTCGTAATTTTCGTAGTTCATGTTGTCATGATAGTCGCCTGTTTTAGTACCGGCCTTAAAAGTTAGTAATGCGTTCGGTATAAACCCAGTTTCGTGACGTTGGACAATGACAACCCGCTGTCCTTTTGATATCGGTTTTTTTTACCTCCTTGGTAGTACCATCAGTCCAAGCCTTTGGAGTAGAGTGTGACGAATCAACGTAAGACTCATCTGTGTAAACAATTGGTCTACCCTCTTGACGATATTGTTTTAGTTTTCGTAAATATTCGATTCGCTGATAACGTATATCTGTTGTCTCAATTAGTACTTGACAGTTGTTTTCAGTCTTTTTCCATCGAAATCCTAAATCCTTAATGATTCGGCGAAGACTACGTTCAGAGCCTTGGAAATTGATGTCTTCCTCAAGTTTTCTTTTCAGTTCAAGTTTCAACGAACTTCCTACTATTGCAAAAGCAATAGTAGGAAAAAGCAATAGTAGGAAGTTCGTTATTGGTTTTGTGGAAATTGTGTATATGTCACCGGAAAATAGCAAGAATCCTAAGTTGATCAATTTCCTAGGTGGTTGATTAACTTTCGGAATATAACAAACGGTAGTTGAAATGTATTAATTAACGCAATGGATTTCAGTTAGTTGATCAACTTACGTTAGCCTGGCAGTCATTTAATAATTTACGATTATGACACAAGTAAAATCGTCCTCAAATGGGCCAATCGTTGCTCAATGTTTCAATGTACTATTTAACGGTGCACTATTACCCGTAACTTAATACACTGTTCCCTGATTGGTTGCCGGGATAACGCAACGGGAGCCATTGAACCAATCAACGTTCACCTCACCTTCGTCGGATGATTTAACAGCAAGACCCCGTAAAATGATCAATTTACTAAAATACATACGTTAAATAGTACATTTCAACTGCCGTTTATTATTTTCCGGAAGTTAATCAACTACCTGGGACATTGATCAACTTACGATTCTTGCTATTTTCCGGTCCGCTAACATATACACCATTGACCATTTTCCTTCATCCAAACAAATTCTGCAGTAGTATTTCGTGAACTACGTCGTGTTAGGGCGCGTGATCGTTGTCGAAGTGGCGTTGCTTGTGACGTCGACGCTACAGTGTCTTGGCTTTCACTGTAATCAGTACGCCGTTGTCGACTCCGACTCCTGTACGTTTCGCGTTGTCTCATTGGTGCGGATGATCGGTTTCGTCGCTGGGATAATCCATCACCACGTGAAAGCCGACGATGTAGACTGATGTTGTTGCCATCTGATACGCCGATTGGCACATTTTCAGGAATATTATTCCTTTCCTGAAAATCAAAGAACAGTCAATTATAATAATCTGTACCAGCATAAACTTTAAAGTCCTAGTCAAAATGTTATTTGGGTATATCAACTGTATGTAGTTCGGTACATAGGTATATACCTAATTAGATTATGATGTATATCTAATATCTACTCTCTACATCTCACTACTATTTAGTTGTGATTTTTCCATATTTTTTCAAGTATTGATTTTTCTAATATTTAATAGTTTCAGAAGTTACAATATATATTCTACTTTACGAATCTGCATACAGCAGAGCACTTTTCTTTCAGAATTGGCTATTTTCAGCTTGTAAGCGCACTGAAGTCTTATAAAAGCAGTCACCGGGACGACTAGTTCAATATTTTTTTAGTGTGAATATTTATTTTATCTGTAAGTTAACACTGTACATATAAATCAAGTCGAGTGTATATCTAAATTTAAAAGTAGTCAATTTGAGATATTACGCATAGTAAAATAATAAAAATAAAAAAGATTTATTGTCTTCTTACAAGATAACATACAGAAAAAAACATCAAAAAATAACCAAACTACAAAAAAAAAGACAATGGGAATTAGCTCAGCTGATGCTGCCACAGGGAATGACCTGGACAGCGCTGGTTTTCAGCTTCTCCCCTGCCCATGAGATGTTGTGTGGGGCAACATAATGTAATGTGGCTGACAATCTTAAATATCTTATCGGTAACAATGCTAATTTATGAGATACTTTTCTATTAACATAATACATTTCTAGTACTCCTAATATTTTAAGAAATAGTGTCTCTTGGAAAACCATCAATTTTGTATGACGTTAAAAGTTTAATTTACATAATATTAAACCAGAAAATATTAAATATATATATTTATGTTGCTTTTATACTTAGCTACCCGTCAATATATCGTCGCCGTAGAGCGAAAAGTCACTACGTAGGTCATGACGTGTTTTGAGTTATGGCGGTTTAAAGTTTTATAAAACAAAAAAAAATAAAACTTAATTTTAGTAAAAGATAACTCTAATTTCATTGCTATATATCTTAAAGAATAGATAGACAAATAAGATTGTAATATCACTTTCAATTAAATATGTTTAATTACTGAGATAATGACAAAAAAACTGAGTTAGTGACTATTTCACTCATGTTTGGATCATATCGAGAGTCAATAAGTCGACTTAGTTAGTTTTCGCTTTCATGTTTTGTACCGAACCAGTAATTCTAAAAGTAGTTAAGTCACTTTAGGTAATTTTTAGTATGGATTGGGTCCAAAATTATGATTTGATTTGTAAAAGAGAGAAATAACCACCTCGACTTAGGTACAGATTTGCTTTGTTAGATCATAAAAAATAGTGTTAAGTAAAATTGGTTAGTTTTCGACTGCCAATGAGTAGTGCAAACGTAAAGTTAATGTGTTTTCGCTCTCTGTAAAACAAAAACTATGGCGCGTACAGAAATGTCAAAAAGAAGAATTTGTGCAGAAAAATTTGGGGAATCTGGTTAGGTATTTAACTCCATTTTGGCCATATGTCGACTTAGTGACTTTTCGCTCTACGGCGACGATATGACATTTACATAATAAAATGTTTAAAATAAAACTATTTGAGATTTTATACCATTTTTATGTGGGGACATCATAGTTGTCCGATGGACTTTCGGTTGCCCATAGGAAAATTGGGGTTTGATATATTTGATACAAAAAAAAACATAAAGTCATACATAAAAAAAAACATTAACACAATTTTTGAATCAGATTTATTTATTCTCAGAAATTGTAATCAATATAATTTTTTTTTTTGTATTTTTTTTTTGTGCAGTGGACTGATGTGGGCTGATGATGATGATGATAATTTTTGTAACTACTGCAACACAACCATTTTAATTAACTTACATACTTATTATAAATTTAACTTTAACAATCTTTGTAAATCTCAGTCAAAAAAATATTGAAAACGCTATCGTAATACTTATGAAATTAACAACTTAGATAAGTTATTTCTCAAAAAACTCAAGAGAAAAAGAAAACTTGAAATTATGTAAAAGTTTATTTATTTTTACCCTCTTACAAAAATGGTTCAAAATGCCTTTTTCTGTATGCATAATGTTACTCTGCGTAACGGGTCTATGTTACGTAACATTTGTGGCGTAACGTTAGCGAATGCTTCGCCTATTCTTAACAACATTTGTTCACGTGTGCTGCACTCAACCGCGTAAAAACTACTTTTTACATATAAAAAGAAATCCAGGACAGTTAGGTCAGAGCGAGCTGACCACAGTTGGGGCCTCTTCTGCCGATCCACCCAGGAAAGCACCTGTCCAGGTACTCGCGAACATGCCGCGCATAGTGAGCGGGCGCTCCATCATGTTGGTATATCATGCCAACATATTCCGTTACCGGCAAATCTTCCAGCGCGTCCTCAACTTCACCTCGTAACGTAATAGATCCAAATAAACATGGCCGTTAAGGCTCGCGGGTAAAATAAAGGGCCCAATAATGCTATCGCCGATGATACCAGCCCACACATTTATTCTCCACTGATGTTGGAAATGGCTCTCACTAGCCGTATGTGGATTTTCGTGAGCCCACACATGTTCATTATGAACGTTCAATACTCCGTTCCTAGTAGTAGTACTAGGACGCTTCATCAGTCCATAAAATTCTCCTTTGGAATCCGGAATCTTCCACTACGTGACCTCTGTACTGTACTAGGTACAAAAGTCAATTCTTGGCTGAAAGTCAGCAGGCGTGAGCTCTTGTACCCGACAGAAATGATATGGGTGACGTACGTCGTTTCGCAGCGTACGCCAAATCACCGTGTGGTTCAACCCAAAAATTGCACCAGCTCTTCGTGTGCTGTCCCGTGGGTTCAGGTCAAAATTCGAGATTTCCATCACGCCATTAGGACAGCTGTGCACGAGTCAACAGGCTATACACCATCCTACTTATTTTTTGGAAGAGAAACGTCTAGGCCTGCTTTAAGCCTTAATAAATTGGAATTGGATCAGGCTAAGCCGATTGGATGAATTTCTTACAAAGATTGAGCGAAGAGATGCTATTTATGAAGAAGTTCGCAGTAATATGAAAAATGCGCACGAAAATAATAAAAAATTCTACAACTTGAAGCGGACACCAGCCAGGTTTAAGTTGGGGGACGTTGTGTGGAAAAGGAATAAGTGTCTATCTAATGCTAACAATAAATTCATGGCAAAATTAGCACCTAAATATGAGAAAGCCATAATAGTTAATAAACTTTCGACAAATGTATTTCGTCTTCATAATGTTTTTGGAAAGGATATTGGCACGTGGCATGCTAAGGACTTAAAAATTTACAAGTCTTGTGAATAAAAAAAAAAAAAAAAAAAATTGCCTTCTTCGACTGCAATTTTTTTTTCAGAGAGGAGGAGGGATATTGTAATGAGTTACTTCATGAAATGCTTTATTTCGTCCACTGTCGTATCGGCTTACTGGTCTAGTAGTTAAGGAACGCCGCAACGGCGCAATCCCAAGAAGATGCGTTCGAATCTCGCGGGGGTCATCGTTTTGTGTCGTGTAATTTTTAAAAACAACAGAAAATTAAAAGTCAACGGTGGTATCACTTTAAGTACGATTGTTATAAAATTGAGGGTGGTATAAAACTAAGGGTCGGGATATTGCTTGGCATTTGCATTGTGGTCAGACATTTGAAAGTGTTCGGAACGGTGTTGGTCACGATTAAGTGAGATAATATTCAAGTTAGTGCAAGTATTACCTACTGCAGGCAATAGTGCATACAGTGTCGTCATATTTTATTGAAGGGGTAAGTGTTTAATTATTTAAAGCGATAGAAATAAACTGCATAGGCAATGAAATGTTAAAATAACAGTGTAAATATTGTTCTAGCTTGAAACAGCTTCTAGCTTCTTCGTCCATTAGATGTTCAATATATTCAGTTTTTCCTTCCAAGTAAATTAGAACTTCATGGCGTAATTCCACTAATCGTGTCAGTACTTTTCCCCTGGATAACCAACGAACTTCGGTATGCAACAGGAAAGATGTATGAAGAGTACCCATTTCTTCACACAGCTTTTGAAATAAGCGAGCTTGCAAGGGTCTTGTTTTAATATAATTAACAATTTTAACAGCTGTATTTAGAACTGTTTTGAAATCAGGCAATGCTTTGGAAACCAGTGCTTCTCGATGAAGGCTACAGTGTGTCCACGAAGCATAGGGACTTTGTTCAAGAATTCTTGTAACCACGCTGCTATTTTTCCCGCACATTGCCCGCGCACCGTCAGTACATATACCGACGCAGTTCTTCCACTGTATACCTTTTCCTTTTATATGGGAATCAATTACGTTGAAAATTACCTCAGCTGTTCCACGAGTAATTGGCTTGCAAAACAAAATGTCTTCATGCACGTCTTCTTGCCATATATAACGCACAAAAACAATTAATTGAGATAGGCCTTGCACGTCGGTAGACTCATCTAGTTGCAGAGCATAATATTTACTATTAATTATTCGCTGGATTAATTCATCTTCTGTCCATTCAGCCATTTCGTCAATCCTTCGCACAACAGTATTATTCGATAGTGGTATGCGCTCGATTTCTTTTACTTCTTTTTCTCCAAACATCGCTCCAACAGCATCTTTAATCGATGGTAATACTAAGTCTTCGCCAATAGTATGAGGCTTACCTGCTCTAGCGATTCTTAAGCTAATGAGGTATGATGCATATACAGCATTTTCATTGATATTAATGAAATGAGAAACAATGTTTTTAGAAAACTTCATTTCTAGCATTTTTTTTTGAAAAAAGTCTACTGGCTTGTTTATAGAATGGGAATGCTTTGTTTCAATATGACGTGTCAGCTTACTTGGACGCATACTTTCGTTCGCTAATATTTCGTAGCAAATTACACATTGAGGACGCGGATCTGACGTATCATGATTCCAAGTAAATCCTAGTTTCAGATATTCCGGGTCATATTTTCTCACCACTTTTCGACGTTTCGTTGACTCGACGCGACTTGTTGAAGGCATTTGGAAGTCAGACTCAGTGCCGCTTTTGTCACTCAAATCACGACTTGTTGAAGGCATTTGGAAGTCATACTCAGTGCCGCTTTTGTCACCCACAAGATCATCTGTATTTTCACCACTATTTTCGCAATCAACTGGCGGCGGCGAGGTAGTTTTTGCTACCCGTTTTAACCACTTTTCCATTATTATCTTCAAACGCAACTAACTATTTTCAAATGAGATTACAATAACGCACGCTAACGAACACGACACAACGCGAAATGAACTTCGTAAAACAACAGACTCGCTAAATGCGTTCGTTCGCCTCCGCCCGTCCCGCTCCCGCACGCGCGCCGATCGCGCGTCGTCAGTCGTCACTCGTCAGTCACCCGCCGCCCGGCCGCTGGCTCGGACGGTTGGTACTATAGGCAGGGCCCACTCAATATTCGCTCGCGACCCACCAGTGGGTCGCGACCCATAGATTGGGAAACCCTGTCCTAGTTGCATCCTGAACATGAATACTTAGGCTACTAGTAGCCTGTTTGTACCAAGGGTCTAATTTCTTTACTTTAAATAAAACAAGGAAAATGATTAACTAGGTTTTTTTTTGTGTCCCGCGCCCTTACAATTCTATTCTTATACTAACATGCTCGTATACAATGCAAGTCTATTCTTAAATAATTTTTAAAAACTAACATATTCGGTGCCTTTTATCTATATACATTGTTTTTGCTGATCTACTTAATGCTTATCTACTAATGCTTAATGCTTTATCTATTTAATGCTATGTACATATAAGGTGCCTTTTAACGTAATAATTTATGTGCTATTTATATAATTCTAGTTACTTCTTACCACAGATATCTCCAATAGATCCCGCATTTACGATATCGGGCAAAAGGCAATACATCTGTGCAGTGCAGGCGCGAAATACGCATGCGCTTAAAGTGCGTCAGTACCACGGTCAGTACTGACCAGAAGTCAGACCCGTGTGTATCGGAGACACTTTTAATAGTTTGTAGAACATAAACGTATGAATCTTAGTATTGAACTCCTTGGCGCCGGAGCTCAAGTTACGATGGAAAATATTTGACAGATGTTAGCTCGCGTTGATGTCTTTTTTTCATGATCCCTTTCTTTCATTACCAATTTCACTATTTTTATCCCTTTCTAGCATACACACGTTTGACAATAGTGTTGCAATGTATTACTTTCAAGTATATCGATAATGCAAGATGTGAAAATTTTTATTGTTTCTACTTTAGATTTCCAAAGTGTCCTGAAAGAACATTAAAATGGACAAATGCCGCACCCTGCTGTTAAAGACATTTACATAGGATAGTTTTCACTGTATGAAGGATAGAAGACGAGTAAATAAAAACTGCTGTGATTGCTTTACATAACCATATTTACAACTATACTGTTTTTTTAAATTTGGTACCTAATCAAAAAAGCGTGTTTGTTCCGTATCTAGGTGTTAGTATTTAAGTACGTACATAATAATATATACTAACTGGCCCGGCCGACTTCGACTTCTTACTAGTAGTGCGAGTAGCTATGATTTAGGGGTGTGTGCATCTACAGTTCCTGCAATACGAGATACCATCTTTAAAAGTAACAAATCTATATGACGCGAATTAAGGTTTCCATAATAAGAGTTTTATATAAACATATATTTTTATGCATGCATAGATAGATATCCAGTAGCTATTGCACAAAATACCGAAAAGGTGATACAGACATAATCTAGCCTCATTAGACTATTTACCTGATTGGTAATTTTTCTATAAAATTATCGACATTTCACAATACAAATGTACATCACTTGAGAAATGAGTTACGTCCCCCGCATACCCTTCGTACCACCTGAAGTTGACTCGCGAAATTCAAAGCAAAATGCCGAACATGCGGTATCTATTGGAGATATCTGTGCTTCTTACTAACTAATTTTACTAGTACTCTTTATTTATTACTATTTGCTACTCTACATAAGGCTTATTTGCTATAATATTTTACATTTACACTTTTTTTTTTTTCTTTGTTGTACTATGCTTACAGTGTTACTTATGTCTTTACTATGCTTACAGTCTTGTCTATAATCATTCTTATAATACTACTCTTATATGTTACCCCTATTGTATACATATGTCTGATTGAGGTTTGGCAGAGGGAGCTACAGTCTGGCTAACTGATTCCTATCAATTTAAGCGCTAAAATACCGTGGACCCATTTGCTCTACTGACCACTTCCATAACTTTCCTACAGTATTTGAGTAGGAATGGCCTTCGGTTCTTGTCCTTCAGGACCTCTCCCACCGCGGAAGGGTCCAGAGGGCCCCCCACCCTGCACTCGCAGTCGAAGCGCTGTAACGAGAATCTTGGGCATTTAAACAGAACGTGCTCTACTGTCTCTTCAGCGCTTCCGTCGCAAATGCAGAGTGGCGAGCTCACTAGGCCGTATTTAAAAAGATATGCTCTAAATCCCCCGTGCCCTGTTAAGAACTGGGTGTCGGCGTTGGTGTGACTGTGGTTGGCGAGTAGCTTAAACGCGTCTGTTACTAACGGGAAGAAAAGTTTTGTGGTTTTGCCCTGCGCCGATTTGGCATACCTACTCTCCCACCTAACAATCGTGTCGGCTCGAATGAGGGACCTGGCTCTGGAAAGCGGAAACCGATCATAATTAGGTCGAGTCTTCATCTTAAGGGCCGCTTCCTTGGCCAACTCATCCGCTCTCTCATTCCCCGGGATTCCCACGTGCGCCTTGATTCAGTATAGATCAATGCTGCCACCTGCTGGGGCTTGGTGACCAAATCCCAAGCACCGGTAACATTGCGTTACGGGGGACTGGTCAACTGCGGGCACTATCTGGTACCCTATGCGTACCCTTTCGCCCTCCATTGCCCTCCAGATGGCCGGGCTGACCTCTACTGTTATATTGCAGACCGCGTTGGTCCTGCCTCTGGTTCTTCTTATGACCCTGGCGTGTATGTCCCCTTCCGGGACTGTCTTTGAGACCAGAGTTCTGCTTTTTGATGGCAGTCTCTATGGAGGCATTCGTTTGATCCTGGGTCACTCCCACCAGTCGCAGCAATGGATTCCTCTCCCTAGAAGGGGTTATTGTGAGTCCGCACTGGGCATCCCTGATTGCCCCCGCCAGGGTCTCACGATCCTCTGCGCTGGGACATCCCACGAACACCCTCTGTTTGCGCATCCTGCGGAGCCTGTTGACCCCCACTCCCAAGGTGACTACATCTACCCTGCTCTTTAGGGTTCCAATGACGTCATCTCCGGAGTGTCGGGGGTCGACCGACTCCAGTATCAGGCCGTAGCTGGTGTTTGGCTGTTCCTGGGGTCTTTCCTCTTGGCGCGGCGGACGCCTCTCGCGTGGTGCTCTGCGGGCAGGCGACAAGCTCGGAGGTGGCGCGGGCAGTCTTGCTACTTGTGCGTATGACGCAATTTTGTCCCTGGTTTCCTCGGTCTGGTCGGAGATCCTGTCCACCTTCGAGAGCACCGGCTGTAGGAGCTCCTCAATCATGCCTTTGGTCTCGCTGAGGGCTATTTCTGCGCCTATCCCCGCTGTGACGTTGAGAGGAGCATTGTCAGTGAGCGCTATGTCTCTAACTTCTGCGATTTCCTCCCTCAAGGTTCTAATAATGTTTGAGAGCGGGTCCGTAGCGTTGCTGATCTCCCTCCTAAGCTCCTCGGGTGAGAGGGTCGGTGGCGTTTCCCTGCCGGTCAAAGCATGGAACTCTCGCTGAAGCGCCTCTATACTTTTAATGTCTGCAAGGGGCTCAGCAAGCTCCTCGCGCTGGGGGGGCTGCTCCTCCCAATCCGCCCCCAGGCCCCTGGCTCTAGCCGAAGCCTCTTCAGCCTCGATGCGCCACCTCTCCATATCCACTCTCATGGCTCTAAGCTGCTCTAGCATCTCCTTTGTACTTCCCGCTAAAGCCTCGAGCTGTGGACCTTGGTCCTGGCTCGGCCCAGGAGCCCTTCTGCCTGCAGGAGGGGCCGTACCCGGCTGACCCATTCTAGTGACGAGTGCCCGAACCTCGAGATGGACGGACTCTATCGTTTTTATAGGTCCGTCCATCTCGAAATTCAACCACTTTTTGACACTGTCAACCATGGCGCTTGTCCTTTTAAGCTCCTCTTGGGTCTCGCGCAGACGAGACTCGAGTTCATCCTGAAGGCCAAGCATCTGCTTGGTGTGCGCACGCTCGCATCTCACCAATTGGGATGATGACTAAAAAATAATTTAATGTCCATCAGATAGATTAATGAAAAATATTGGATACGTATTTTTTATTTTGCCTCTTGTTCAAAAACTTACGAAGTTACATTGATTTTAAATGTCACATGACGTCACGTTAGAGTACAAAATATACTCTAACGTGACGTAGTTAGCCCCCACTCCGTAACTTTAATGCGCTATATCTAAGTATTTTCTTGTTATTTCGACAAAACAAAAAATACGGGTCTTATATTTTTTTATTATCTAAGAGACGGACTAATTATTTTCTTCATTTTCATACCTTGTCATCATCCGTATTCCCTCGCCGACCTGCTACGTTCCTGCTCCAGGCTGACCCGATGGCGGTGTCTGGAGTCAGAGAGAGAGAGCGCAAGCTCGTAGAGTGCATTCAGCGCATCGTGAGCCTCCAGCTTGCACTCTCTCTTCATGTTCCCCGCTCTTTCGAGAGCATCTTTGCCGGCCTGGAACAATTCTCCAGCTCTCTCCGTGGCCAGGTCCTTGGCGACTCCTGTCTTTCCCGTCAGCGGGGGCAGCATGCTGAGTCTACCTGTTCCTATGCTAGGCGCCACTGCTAGCAGCCATGCTCTCTCCGTCCGTCCAATCCTCGTCATTCTCCATGGCCGTGATGTCAGCCTGCAGCGCCTCTATCTCCGCCTCCATGTTTGTTTCATTGGAGGCGGCTTCCGACACTGATGGGGTGTCTTTCCTTGATCCATGGTCTCGGTCAGACTGTGAGAGGCCCTCGGGGTTCATGGCCGGCTCCTGCGCCGGGCCCGGACCAGTGGCATCCGCACTCACGTCGGTCATCCCGGGCGGCAAATCATGCTTTGCCGGTTCCTCCTCCATCACTTCCGGTCCCGGGCTGGTGCTTTCCACGAGCTGCCCCCCACTGCGGGGCTGCGCAGTGGTCGCATCTGCCTCCTCCACGACGTTCGTCATGACTCCCCTGGCGGCATCCGTGGCGTTCCTTCGAGCCACCGTTTGGGCGTTCTTGACGGTGGCCGTCCTGCGCAAGGTAGAGCTGGTGCTCCTCGTCGAGCTGGCAACGCTTCTATCCGACTTCCCGCTCTTCACCGACTCCGGTTCTCGGCCTGTCTACGACATTGTCCGGCTCTCTATGTAGAGTCCTCGCTAGGGATCGGATCCCTCACGTACAACTCTATACAGCGGATCAAAGCTTTTCAAAATGGCATCCAAGATGGCCGCCAAAAACTTTGACCCCCTATATCTCGGCCAATTCTGGTCGCAGGAGGCCGGGAAAAGATTCCCTGACAATGGCCTTGACTTGCCCACACTACCACCTAAGCGGATTCACGCGAATTCCCGGTGGCACGATATCCGGTTCCTGGCCACGAGGGAGGAAGCAGCAGAGCAGGGGACCCACTCCAAAAGAAACCCCAGTCTCCTACGACGCCTAGGGGCGGAGATATAGCAGTTTTATTAAAAACAAAATGGCGATCCAAGATGGCGGCCGCGTTTTCAAACTGCTATATCTCCGCAACCACTGGTCCTACGGGGGCGTGCAAGGTGTCCCCTGACTCGCCTCGCCGAGCTCTTGCTGACCCGATGGTCGGCTGGTCGGCCCAAGTGCCCCCCCTCCCAAATGAAATCCCGGTTATTCCCGAAGGTAGAGTAAGTGAAGCTCTCCACAACCACAGTGCCCCACCAAAATCGCACCTGCCGAATAGAAGAGAGAGGCCCCAAACACACAAAAACCGGAAAACCGCCCACAGAATCCCCTACTATGTATCTATTTCTTTTAATAACTAATTAACTATCTATACTTATAATAAATCTGTAGAGAGGTCAATTCTGTACATAAAATATTTTTTCAAAATAACTATCAGGGGGTGATAAGTGATCGATACTGATACCAAAAATGCAATCAGTAAAATTTTTGTCTGTCTGTCTGTCTGTCTGTCTGTCTGTCTGTCTGTCTGTATGTTCGTTATAGAAAAAAAAACTACTGAACAGATTTTGACGAAACTTGGTACAATTATTCTTCATACTCCTGGGCAGGTTATAGGATACTTTTCATCACGCTACAATCAATAGGAGCGGAGCAGTGACGGGAAGTGTTAGGAAAACGCGAGAAATTTAAACCTGTATGTTTGAACGCGCATTACGCGAAAACTACTGCATAGAATTGAATGCGGTTTTCACCAATGTATTGCTAGAGGTCTAACTTAAAACTTAGGCACAAGGTATAGATGGGTATTATATGGAAGTCCGTTATTTTTGAAACCCGATATCCACGCGAGCGACGCCGCTGGCACAGCTAGTTAAAAAATAAATGACTATCAATTTATTTTCAACAAGTACAGAGTAACCAGAGCTATAGAATGATCTAGGGGTTTTTATTCATCTTCTAGGGTTTTTATACTTATAATAAACTAGCTTTTGCCCGCGACTTCGTCCGCGTGTTTAAATTTATACATACAAAAGTTTTTTCCCGCTAACTCCCGTTCCCGTGGGAATTTCTCAAAATACAGCCATAACTAAACTTTATATTTACTAAGGTACCTGCATGCCAAATTTCAAGCGTCTAACTTAAGCGGTTTAGATTTTTCATACAAAAGGATTTTCCCGCTAATTCCCGTTCCCGTGGGAATTTCGGGAATTCCTTTCTTAGTGCACCCCTACGGTACCTAAGCTACGTCCCTTCCAAATTTCAAGTGCCTACGTTTAGCCGTTTGGGCTGTGCGTTGATATGTCAGTCAGTCAGTCAGTCAGTCAGTTTCTCCTTTTATATATATAGATCTGTAGAGAGGTCAATTCTGTACATTAAATATATTTTCAAAATAACTATCAGGGGATGATTAGTGATCGATACTGATGCCAAAAATGCAATCAGTAAAATTTTTGTCTGTCTGTCTGTCTGTCTGTCTGTCTGTATGTTCGTTATAGAAACAAAAACTACTCAACGGATTTTAACGAAACTTGGTACAATTATTTTTCATACTCCTGGGCAGGTTATAGGGTACTTTTCATCACGCTACTATTAATAGGAGCAGAGCAGTGCAGGGAAATGTTAGGAAAACGGGAGAAATTTTTTGAACGCGCATCTCTCAAAAACTACTGCATGAAATTGAATACGATTTTCACTAATGTATTACTAGAGGTCTAACTTAAAACTTAGGTATAGGTATAAGTATTTTATGGAAGTCCGTTATTTTTGAAACCCGATATCCAAGCGTGCGACGCCGCTGGCACAGCTAGTTAAACATAAAAATCAGATCTCAATGCCAAATAGTAGGGGATGAACTGAGGAAACCAAAACTAAAAAGAAAAAATTTTGAAAGTTAATATTTTTAAATTCAATTTGAAGTTGAATTTTTGATTTTTTTCCAAGTTTTCCTGAAAAAATGCCCTAGTTTTCTCAGTTTTGCCCAATTTTTGTCCGAAAAACTATAAAAAGCGTATAAGCACACAACAGATAATCTATCTATACTTATAATAAATCTGTAGAGAGGTCAATTCTGTACATGAAATATATTTTCAAAATAACTATCAGGGGGTGATTAGTGATCGATACTGATGCCAAAAATGCAATCAGTAAAATTTTTGTCTGTCTGTCTGTCTGTCTGTCTGTCTGTCTGTATGTTCCTTATAGAAACAAAAACTACTCGACGGATTTTAACGAAACTTGGTACAATTATTCTTCATACTTCTGGGCAGGTTATAGTATACTTTTCATTACGCTACGATCAATAGGAGCAGAGTAGTGAAGGGAAATGTTGGGAAAACGGGAGAAGTTACTCCATTTTTTAAGCTTCCGTCGCGTGTGCAGCCTTAATGGTTAAAGTTACATAGAAATTATGTATGACAGAAATATTTTACATAAAATTGACTAAAAAATATCCCGCAACAGCATATGTCTATCTTTTATGGTTGACTCACAATAACACGTGTAACTCCTGATAGCTTAGCAGTTCGGAGCATTCTGATTATATTTGTTTACTCTTACGTTTATAATACTCTCATTCATCCCTAATTTAAAAAAGTTATCATTATTACCTATTCAATAAAAAAAGAATCATAGAAATCGGTATAGAAACACCAAACTTATACATGAAATAAGCCATCGCGCCGTCGCACGTGAATACTGAATCATGCTATAAGGATTATTTTTGTGTAACGGTTGCCGCGCTCGACACGGGTCGCGGCGGCGGTAGGGTATAAAAAGGCGGGAGGTCCGAGAGCTAGCTTCATTCAATATTTGGCTGTTGATGCGTTCAGAGCGATGATCGACCTTATTGACAGACAATAATTGATATTGAGAAACCGTGCTTATCAGCGCGACTTTTAGTGTTTAAATAGTTTATTTGAATTTCTTTTGTAGTTATATTGTAAAATATTCGTTCAAATAAAAAATTATTAAGCGTAGGTACTTTTATTAATTAAAGTAGTTATAAGTATTTATTTTTAAGTGAAGTAGGTATAGGTAGATAGTTTTGCACAGGCGTTTCAGCTTTATTTTCATTTCTGGGTATAATTCTATTAGAATATTTTAGTGTAAATAGTCATAAAGATTTTAAGTGTAAGGTAGCTAAAGTTAGGACCTCTATGGGTACTAGACAACTGATAAACTTACTTAGATAGAATATTTTTTCATAATAACTATCAGGGGGTGATTAGTGATCGATACTGATGCCAAAAAAACAATCAGTAAATTTTTTGTCTGTCTGTATGTTCGTTATAGAAACAAAAACTACTCGACGGATTTTAACGAAACTTGGTACAATAACTCTTCGTACAGTTCGGGCAGGTTATAGTAGGTTAGGTATACTTTTCATCGCGCTACAATCAATAGGAGCAGAGCAGTGACGGGAAAACGGGAGAAATTTTTATCTGTATGTTGGATTGCGCATCACGCGAAAACTACTGCATAGAATTGAATGCGGTTTTCACCAATGTATTGTTACAGGTCTAACTTTAAATATAGGCACCATTTTATAAGTCCGTTATTTTTGAAACCCGATATCCACGCGTGCGACGCCGCTGGCACAGCTAGTAAAAAATAAGAAAAAGAATTTTCCGTCAAGAATTCAAATTTCAAAAGGGGTCCAAAAATAAGGGTGGTTTTTACCTTGTCCCACTATAATTTTAATAACTTTCAGGATATTAATGGCGCGAAGCTGAATTTTTGCAACAATGTTCTCAACAATATTAACTATCTATCTATGATTTTTAATTACTATAGTTCATTCGCGTTAAGAAAATAGTGACTCATCACCGACTGATGACTGACTGATGAGAAATTATATTTCTAGCGTTTTAATTGGTCGGTCAGTCATCAGTCGGTGATGAGTCACTATTTTCTTAACGCGAATGAACTATAGGTTACAGATCGTTTGGCTGTGCTAGGGCTGTCACAAAAAAATATTTTATAATTTTTGCTATAACTAAATTTGGACTAACTTTTTTTCAGTCTTCAACCGGATCCGCGGGTCTCCCGGCAGCCTCCTCCCGATGCAAACGTCAGACTTGGCGCGAATGTGTCGGTTCGGGTGCCTCGTGGCACGTGGTCAGGAAGAAAATCGCTTGTATCTTCCACACCCCTAGCAGGAAAAATCGCCAAGGGGTGTCAGGGGATAGGGCTCATCAATACCCTTGCTCGTGCAGTTTCAGATGTTGTGGTCGCTGATCTTGTTTCCGAGATATTGACGAAAAACCAGCCGAAAATCCTCAAAATTGAGGTTAAGTTTTTTCACTTTTCACAATTCTTCACTTTTTGGCACTTTTTATCTTTTGCCCACAAAGAAAACAGTAAAACTTGCACAACAAAACTTTCCCCGTGAAGATCCGACGCGAAATGCCACTTCGGCGATTTTCCAAACGTGGAGACAGTGCAAAACGTGGCGCTCAGGGGTGCGGCGAGCGCGGGACTTGCGGCCTGTTAATAGTTATGCCCCCGGGACCCTAGGGTAGGCATAACTATTATAACCGGGGTCATAGCGTAAGGTCTAGGTACTGCAACTTTTATTCAGGTGTAGGATAAACATTAGGAAAAGGAAAAAATTAAACAATAGAATCATTACATCATTTATATTTTAGTGCTATTATATAAACAGGGTATATATTATTTTTCCAAAAAGGAACAATGTCATCTAAAAGTTCTTTCACAAAAGCTTCATCATACTGTACTTCTATGATGCTCACATCGTTGTCAGTTTCAAACTGAGCACTTGCAACACAAATTGGCTCTTTTCTGCTTTTGCACACTGCATCTGCATTTGCACTTGAGCATAATATTTGCTGGTCGCAGCACCATCCCTGACATGTGTTTAAAATGTTTTATCAGAGGTTGGGCATTTTATTTCTATCAATGTATTTTTTAAAAAATACCATCTGGTGAACCTGCAACCATAGGCAACTCTTCTGGTATAAAAAGCCAACATTTCTCAATCTTATGGCCTAATTTTATCTCCACTGCTTTACTCACCTTTTCTTCTAAGTTTTGTCCTCTTTTCATCGCAGCAGTTAATAGAGTCCTTGCTCCAAGAATAGCAGCTACTAAGGACCCATCCATTGTTTTACACCTGCTCACTTCGTAACACTTTGAGGCAGTAATTCTCCTATAGCGCAGCTCATACCAAAAACCTGTATTGTGCTGATGCCTAGTCTCTTTCTCTGCATTTCTTATATTAATAACATTAAATATATCTTTGATGTTATTTAAGAAGATATTACAATCTTGATTATTATATTTACATAGTAAATAATGCAGAGAAAGCATATTGACTTTACGTGCTCTGAAATCAAGTTCATGTTTTAGTAACTGGCATGTGCCTATGTAGTTATAGACATCACATATATGGAAACTATGGCATATTCATTTTATTTTAAATAGTTCTGGTATGTCATTAGACAATAATACAGCCAATGAATGATGCTCCCCAAACATTGTATTCGCCCCATCAGCAGCAAATATTGATTTTCATAATTCGGTAGCAATCTCTTCTCAGCAAGGTCCTCTATGTTGACGTGCAAGTTTTGTGCTACGTAGCGTCGTAAGGTTGGGTACGCAATGTCATAAGTTTTTGCTGCTTTTCTAATACTTGCACCTGATCTCTGCAATTGAAGGGCTTTAAGCATATTGGCAGCCGAATGTCCACCTCTTTTCTGATTAATACTTTTTTTCGCGCCATCCTGTAACGAATAAAATACATGTCTGTGTGTGTCTATCTAGACGCACACAGACATGTTAAACTTATAACACCTCGTGGTTTTTCTATCAGTGTTAAAAAGAAATTTATTTGTACCTACTCATGTAATGTGTATTTTGTACTTAATAGGGTAAATAAAAAATAAGTAGAATGACATTGGGTACTTACGATGTTTTTATTTTTATGATCTTTATTTTTTGGATGCCATAAGCAGTTTTCAGCTTGATAGAGCTCTATGAAGCGAAAAGTTTCTTCATTGCTCATAGTTGCCATTATCGTATCGTGAATATTAACAAATCCCCATACGTAAAAAATACGTCCGCGCAGAGTGAGCGCTCGCTACAAACTGAACGTGTCGCCAACGTGTAGACGCTACGGCCATCACTCTGCCACAATCCCGCCATAACCCTTTGATCTGCGTAGAAAAACCGACACCACACGGATCTTGCGCCAATGCGTGGGCCAACAGTCCAATACCTACCAAATAGATCACCAACCCCCGCTCTACACAATGGCCAACACGTATTGGCTAATACATTCGCCAAAATGTTGGCTAACGTTTAGAGCCGCCATTAAAGAGAAAAGGTGCTATGTGTATAATCGACAAAACTGTTTGGTGGCTGTAGCAAACCAAGAAGATGGTGTTTACAAGTTGATCATAGAACACAAACAATGTTTATTTACATCTCCTACAGTATGTAGTAAAGTGTGGCATAGAAGATTGGGGCACTTAAACATGAATGATCAGAATAAAATGAAAGACGGAAGCAGTCACAGGAATATCATACCACAAAAGGTCAGTAATCAATAAAAATACATGTACAGTGCTGTGAAGGTGTGAGGTGCGGATTAGGTTTAGAAATGAAACCTGTGAATGCTCGATTAACACTGGATTATTTATTGATAAAATCATCTTTATATAGTACTACTCTACATCACCGCACTTAATGAAAAAAAAATGTGAAAGGTAAGTATACATTTTTTTTAATTTACTTACAAATCTTTACAGTATAACTTCGTGCGATTTTTTTGAACACACATTTGGTGATTCATCTTTAACAACTTTGAAGGGACCTAAGTACACATTATCAAATTTATTACTACATGATTCATTTTTTATTAAAATTAGATCATTTTCCTTATGTTACAGGCTTTACACTTTTATCATACCTTATTTTTCTATTATGCTTACCTTTTATTAAATTATTTCTTGCTTCCCTTTGAGAAAGTTGCAACCGATACTTTAGTTCACATAGATAATCATCAAAATTATAAAGAGGACCTCAGCCGTTTACTAAATTACTCGGAAGAGAACACTTCTTACCAAACACTAGTTCATATGGTGTAAATTGAGTCTCAGTGTGTACTGTTGTATTGTACGCAAAACTCCAAAAAGAAAGCCACTTACTCCACATTTCAGGATGATTTTCAGTCTGTATCCGTAAAAACGCATCGCAAGTACTTCTTGCGATGAGACAAGCTTATCAAGAAGATGTTTGTTGGTAAGCTCTGTTGGGATAAACCCGATGACTCCAATGGACTCTGCATTAGTAGCCGGAATATAGGCTGTAACTCATGGTTCATTAGGAAATTGGAGTTGTTAAGTAAAGCATTAGCATTTTTGGCGTTGTCAAATATTGCTGCATACTTGTTGGCATTAACTCGTTTCAGTTGCTTTACTTTACACCTTTTATGAATCGGCTGAAAATATTGTTTAAATAAACAGGGCTTTTATTACCTAGTCTTTCTCCTCTTTTGTACTTTCCAGGTAAACTGAGAACGACGTAAATGCTGAATTTTCTGGATACGTCCGAGTATGATTGATTTTTCTGTATGGCGCAAAAGTAGGTTGCTCTTCATCAGATAAGTCCGGTGGGGATTCACTAACTTTATGTCTCTTGTGCCCCTTTTTTTAGGAGTACTTATACCTCCACTTTCAGTACCCATCTTCGAGTGCTTTTCCAAACTAATAGCTAGAAAGAAACCCTAGAAAAAAAATAAAAAAAAATCCCTAGATAAAAATTAAAATTTCCCGCTAGGAAAGCTTCCCCTTTATAAACCGTCAGGCGGGTTGGCGCCTGCGATCGCGTAGACTGTTTTATCAATCAAAAATACCCTATGCTAGTTAGAGGCTTGCACCGGACCAGTGAGAACCGAAAAATCACCGGTCGTTTACCGGTAAAAGTAATTGGAGATTAATCGATTAAACTCCGGTGGTCGTATTGTAATTATAAAGATGTAATGTTAAAAACATTAGATAAATAAAAGAAAGATTCATTAATCAATGAGTATTTTAATTATTTAAACTTACTTAACTACATTTATTTAAATTATTATTCACGAATTTGCTTGAATCTTAAAGATTAATAATTTCAGTCATTAACTGAAAACCGTGCTGAAAACGCTCTTGTCCATTTATATGTTAATTTCACTTGCTATCTTCTTCCGAATACTTCGTTGCAATGTGCATGATCTATATTTTCAGTTCGAGTTCCTGTTTCATTTCTTCTAGTATCTTGATTATTTGAAATATTTGTAGAACACCCTTCTTGTTCTTCATCGGAAAATGTTATCCTTTGCTATATTATTAACCCGGCGTCATGGGGGCTGGGTCAAAATTACCCGCACTTTTGTAGTTCCCTTATAATTCTTCAACGACGCGCGCAACTTTGCCGCTCTTCGCAGTAGCTGGAGTCATTGAGTCCCTCTACACGTTTATCCCGCGAAATCAGTTTGGCGAGAGCCGCGTTGAGAGTAACAAGTGTTGTCACGGGAAAAAGGTAATTATGACCCATGCCTGTATTCAGTGTAACTGTTTCATGCCATTATAATTACTGTTTAAATAATTTATTGTTGTTTATGATGCTTTGTATTAGTGTTACTACATTGTTTTGAGGTTTTGATGTTTTTTTTATTTTTTCCGTAGGTAGTACGAGTAATAATGGATGGCGAAGAACTGGAAAGACGTCGTATTAGGTCGTATTAGGCGGTACTTGAAGAATCGGACTCGGATGTTTTGCCGTCTGATCAGGAGTCTGAAGAGGATGATGACCACGTGAGTGAGCGTAGTAAAGTAAGCAATACGGAGCAAGAGATTTCGGATGACGACGAGGTTCCATTGGCGACAATTAGACGTAGGGTACAGTCTGAACAAAATCTGCAGCAGGAGGAATATGCATCAACAAGTTTGTCGACTCGTGATTGTGAGTACACACGGCAATATTTTGGTAAAGATGGTACGGCTTGGTTTCGAAAGCCTCTTCGACAGAATTTTCGAACAAGAGCTGAAAATATAATCGACCAGTTGCCGGGGGTAGCTCCGAAAGCTAAGGCTGCTTTGTCGGAATTTGCAAGCTGGAACCTATTTTTTACAGATGAAATGTTGCAACTTATTCTAAATTATACAAATGAACGCATTCGTCCTAAAATTGCATTGTGCAATAACTTATCAAAATACACACATATAAAAGAATGTAGTATGGCAGAGTTGAAAGCTTTGTTCGGCCTTCTTTATCTTGCTGGCTTAAACCGCTCTGGTAGACAAAACTTGAGTGACTTGTGGTCTACTGATGGCACTGGAGTAGAAATTTATAGATTAGTAATGTCTAAGCAGCGTTTTTATTTTCTTCAAAGCTGCTTGACCTTTGACCATCTTTCTACTCGCGAAGAACGGAGACAATTTTGAAGTTATTTAAATATAAACGCAGAGATTTAATCAAGCTGTTTTATTTCGGTTACTTTCCGTTGACAGTTTATAGCGAACAGACAGAGGCATAGACAAATTATAGACACAAGAACCATAAACACATTAGATCAGTATTGCCAACCCTAAGCTTAAAATACTATACAAATGTATAGACATTGTACATATTGTAACACCCCCTCTCAATGTTATACATTTAGTAAACACACACTTATTAAACACAGCATACAATAACATTTAAAAACAAGAATTCACCAACAGCCAACAACATTTGCTTTAGTTTTAGTTTATATTTCCTACTCCACACTCTTTCAGAAACTTAACAATTAGTTCTTTGCTTAGAGATTTAGTTTTAGATATCAGCTGGTTGCTGTGAAGTGCATATGTACTTAACATTTATTTTGTTATCTTGAATTAAATCTTTTATAAAATGGTATCGAATATCTACATGTTTCAACCTTTTGACTGACTCTGTGCTTGCATTTAATATCGCAGAATTATTATCACAAAATAGGTTTACCGTTCAAATATTATGAAAATCGAAAGCTTTTAATAAATTAACCAGCCAACATGCCTCACTAGCAGCCATGCTCATAGAAACATATTCAGACTCCGTCGAAGACAGACTTACAGATGTTTGCCGTTTAGAATGCCACACTATTAACACGTTCTCTGCCGGTAGTATAAATGACAAAATTTTCAAAAAAAGTTTTCGATGGAAATACAAGCGTTACGTCAAAATATAACTACTGATATGAGAAATGTTTTGATCAGCAAATGGGTTCTGTAGATATTTCAATAAAACCTCGTGAGGTCACATATGACCTACGCGGCGGTGTAATACTTAAAAGTGAATATTCGTTACGGAGGCGCCGTATAGGTCACGCCCCCGGTCACCCGCATATTTCAGTCGCCCGCAAGCGCTCGCGCCGAACGGTTGTTTCTATGTGCGTGGTATTTACTGAATCATGGATATATCAGATCTAAACATTGACTTAGATATTTCGCAGGAAGACTTACGAGATATTGACGCCTTAGAAGCTAGTATTTTTAGAGAGATAAATAATTTGGAGTCTAAAACTAATTATTCCGAAGAAGAAAATAGTGACGAGAGTATCCTACCGTCAAAAAAACGTCACCGTCGTCGTATTATTGCAAGTAGCTCCGAAAGTGAGTCTGACTCAGTTGAAAATTATGTCTCTAATCAAATTGCTCATATAGAAGAAACATCTAATATGGTACAAAAGTGGACACGACCACGAGGACATCAGCCATCCGTCATACCATTCACGGAACCAACTGGTAATTATTACTTTTGTTTCAGGCAGATTGGTTAGCTTTAATTAAAAAAATAAAATAAACTAACCGCTTTTTACTAAATGCATAATCTATAACTGTACTATTAATTTAAAAATGTAGGGTTTGTTAGTTTGCAATTTATTTTAGAATTATAAAATAAACTAATGTTTCAATGTCCAAGTACGGCAGCCAACGCGCATGCCATCGTTGCGGGCACAGCTACTCTTTAATATTATTTATTTATTTGTTTCTTGTAGGTATGAAGCTACCATATGCAAGAGAATTGAAAAACGGTACAGAGGGAGAATATTACAGTCTATTGGTCCCAGACAATCTTTTCGAGACTATTGCAAACGAAACAAATTTGTTTGCACAGCAATCCCTTTCAAAAACCTTAAAACCCAAGTCTCGCGCGAACGAGTGGAAACCGACATCAAAAAATGAGATAAAACATTTTTTTGGGTTAGTACTGTATATGGGACTGGTGAAACTTCCTCAAATTAATTTATACTGGAGTAAAGACAGGGTATTCGGGCAAAGCTTTCCAGCTAGTGTTATGAGTAGGAATCGATTTGAACTGCTTTTGAGAATGATTCACTTCACTAATAATGAGACAGCGGACAAATCCGACAGAATTTTTAAAATACGACCCCTCATCAATGCTTTGAATGACAATTTCAAAAAATATTATGCTCCAAAAGAAACTGTATGCGTTGATGAAAGTCAAGTGCCATTTAGAGGGCGCATCATTTTCCGGCAGTACAACAAGAGTAAGCGCCACAAATATGGCATGAAACTATTTAAGCTATGTACCATACCTGGATACACCTGCAAATTGCAACTATATGCTGGTAAAAATAATGAAACGGTTAACACAACACCTACAAATGTCGTAATGTCTCTTTGTGAAGACATATTAAACTTGGGTCATACAATAGCTACCGATAATTGGTACACCAATTTGGACTTGGCAAATCAACTACTGAACCAAGACACCCACCTGATTGGAACAATCAGAAAAAACAGAAGGGGTTTGCCGATAGCAGTAGTCGACGCCAAACTGGAAAAAGGCGAATTCATAGCTATGGAGAATGAACGGGGTATTTGTGTTCTCAAATGGAAGGATAAGCGCGATGTGTTAGTGCTTTCGACGAAACACTCAAGTGGCAAACGAACGGTTTTAAAGAAAGGTAGAACTGTTACAAAACCAAAAATCATTTTTGCCTATAACGAAGCAAAAAGTTCAGTCGATATGAGTGATCAAATGACCTCATATACATCACCACTAAGAAAAACTGTTAAGTGGTATAAAAAGCTAGGCGTTGAGCTTCTTTTGAACACGGCGCTTGTAAATGCCTGGATTATGTTTAAAGAGAACAAAAATACTAATCCAAGTATAGTGCAATTCAGGCGTCAATTGGTGGAGTATCTTGTGGATTCAGGAGTCGACAAAGAGAATTTGGAACCGCAGGAGAGACCTAAAAGGATAAAACATGAAATGCTGAAAAAAGAGGGACCAGTTGCTAAATTAAGACGTTTCTGTACCGGTTGCTATAAAGAAAATGTGAAAAATTATGGATCAAAAGTAGCTCGTAACAAAACTAAGAAAGTCGTTACATACTGTAAGAACTGTCCCGGTGAAATATATTATTGCTTGCAATGCTTCAATAAATCTCATCGTTATTTGTAGAAGTTTTTATAACAATTTAGTAGCCAACTGATACTTTTTTTATTGATACTTATGTATGAATAAACACAATTAGTAATGAATGCCTTTTTATTTTTTTCATTTCTTTGCAATTTCATCCACATTTTCAATAAATTTATAATCACCCATAAACCACACTGAAGGATTGGTCTACAGCGCCGCTCCGGTCACCTTATATAGAGAAATGTTCTGTAAAGACGGCCTACGGCTCACAAAGTAGTTTCAAATTCAGGTCTACCTTGAGGTCACTGATGACCTACGCGGCGTCTCGATCCAGTACAGGTGAGGTCACCGATGACCTACGCGGCAGAGAACGTGTTAAGCAATTTGCAAATCTAAATAAATATCCTGATGTAGACTTTCTATCTCTTAGGTCACCCGCCCAATCAGCATCACAGAAACCTTCTAACATGGTATCATTACATTTATATACTAAATTATAGTTAATGGTATGCTTCACATAACGTAATACCCTTTTGAGAGCACTCAATAATAAACTGTTAGCAGATGATTGAAATCTACTCAACATGGAAACAGCAAAAACATCAGGCCTGGTGCCTGAAACGGCATACATGAGACACCCTATTATTTGCCTACAAATTTGTTCCAAGTTCTTATCACATTTTACATCAGAGTTGAGTATCTTACTATTAAAGTTTAAATAAATAAATAAATATCCCAAGACATGCCACGCTGGGCCACACATCGCCATCTAGCCCCAAACTAAGCCGAAGCTTGTACTATGGGTACTAGACAACTGATAAACTTACTTATATACTTTTTTTTTTGTAAATAAATACATATTATACATAGAAAACACCCAGACCAATACAAACAGACATGTTCATGCACACAAATGTTTGTACTGTGCGGGGATCGAACCCACAACTCTTGGCTCAGAAGGCAGAGGGCACTACCAAAATGAGCCATCGAGCTTGTCAACATCCATAGGGGTCATCATAGGCTTACAACTTTCCATATTAAATCTCTTAATTACATTTTCAAGATAGTTTTTCTGTGATAATATAGTTGTACCACTTTGCAAATTTTGTTTAACATTTATTCCTAAGAAATCTGAAATAAACCCTAGATCTTTCATTTTAAATTCACTATTTAATACACTTTTAAGTTCTTTAATTTCTTGTTCATTTGTTCCGAAAATTAAAAAAACATCAACATATATTAAAACATACATTTTATCTGAGCCATTCATTTTAGTGTACAAACACGAGTCACATTTTGATCTTATAAACCCTCTTTTGTTATTATAGTATTAAATTTTTTTATTTCAGCATTTTGGAGAGCTCTTTAAACCATACAAAGATTTTCTTAATTTTACAACATTATTACTGTCAGTATAGGCCCCTTTTGGCAAACGGACATATACATCTTCTTTAATGTCCCCATATAAGAAAGCTCCCGTTACATCCATCTGATAGATGGGCAAATTTAATTTTGTGGCTACTGCAACAAATAATCTAAATGTGGACAACTTGGCAACTGGGGCATAAATATCACACAAATCAAATGACTCCTGTTGTTCGAACCCTCGGGCAACAAGACGAGCTATATACTTTACCTCATTATTAACATTTTTAAACTTAAAAACCCACTTACTGCTAATAACTTTCACATTCCCTGGTGCATCACACAGGTCCCAAGTGACATTGTCTTTCAGAGTCTGTAACTCCGTAGCAATTGCCTCACTCCACTTAAACGCATCACTTCTGTTCATTGCCTCAGTGTATGTACGAGGTTCACACTCACTTTCATCTAACTTCACATTATTACACTTATAGAAAGATGTTTGCTTTCTCACCCGCTTGCTTCGTTCCCGTATAGGCGAACTACTTTCTTCCATAGCATGCTCCTCATCGCTGCATGGTAAGTACTCACTGTCACATTCACTCTCTGATCCATCTTGGATACTACTAGCGTGAGTAACTTCCATTGTTTCATTCAGGTTAGGTAATTCACTCGCCGGATTGGGCTCAATCTCAAGATTGTTTTCTTCTTCGAGGATTACTGATGTTGTAGACTCTTTTTCTTTTCCTTCCTTCACCTGAAGTTTCTCCACTTTGCCTTCTCCGTTCAAGAATACAACATCCCTCTTTGCTTCTACCGTATTTCCGGTTTGGAAAGTAAATTCTATATCCCTTAACATTATCGTCGTAGCCCACCATTAACCCTTTTTCACCTTTCCTGTCCCACTTCCTTCTGTGTTCCTTTGGGATGTGAACATATACCTCGGAGCCGAAGACTTTTAATTGATGAATGTCAAACTTCTTATTTGTCCATACTTCAAATGGAGACCTTCCATTTTCATGACTTTTCCCAGTTCTATTCAAGACAAATGCTGCCGTATTGACTGCTTCCGCCCACAATTCCGTTGAAAGATGTTGTTCATGCAACATTGTCCGGGCTGCTTCCACCAATGTCCTAATTTCTCTTTCCGCCTTTCCGTTTTGTTCAGGCGTGTAGGGTACTGATGTTTGGTGTGTTATTCCATGTTTTGAAAACAACAAACTTTTTATATCCTTGTTCACAAACTCTGTCCCATTATCCGATCTAAATATCTTCACTTTATTTCCTGTCATGTTCTCTGCTTTATTGATAAAATTCTCGATACACTGCTTGATTTCATCTTTTGATTTGACAAAATACACACTCCTGTAGTTTGAATAATCGTCCTTCAGTATGACGAAATATCTTGACCCTCCAATAGACATTTGCTCCATCGGATCCGCATGAATTAACTCGCATATCTTTGTGGTAAAGCTTTCACTTGAACAAAATGGCAAACGATGAATCTTTCCAACTAAACAACTCTCACACTCAGGCTTGGTAGTTTGTTTGACAACAACATTATTTTTGTGAAGTCATTCTTTCACGTAACTAAAGTTCTGATGCGCAAATTTTCTATGCCAATCGTTCATATCAGTCTGTATTACTGTTGCAATGCTTGCAGTCTCGTATTTATACCGCATTTCTAAATAATATGATTCACCGATTCTCTCAGCAATGGCGCAAATTTTATTTCCTTTGTAAAATTTACACAATCTGTCATCTGTCACCATTGTGTAATCTTTATCTGTGGCGCGAATGACCGAGAACAAGTTATTATTCAGTTCAGGAACGAACAACACGTTGTCTATGACCGTATCAATCCATTCGGTCCCGTTGGGCACTTGCAGCGCCACCTGCCCGCGGCCGAGTACACTAATGACCGCACCGTTACCGACGATGACCGATTGTTCTTTTGAACTCGAAAATGATGTAAACAATGCACGGTTTCTACACATATGGTCACTAGCACCAGAGACAACTAGCCACTGAGATTTATGTAGTTCCTGACCCGAAGTAGACACTACGAACGCGTTGCTCTTCGTTTTGTTGTCAGTCTTATTCACTTTTTGTTTACGAAATTTACACTGCGCTTTAAAATGGCCGAACTTTCCACAGTAAAAACAGTTATTATTTGCGTTGTCATCACTGCCAGTTTTATTGTTTATACACTCATTTTGATAATGTCCCGTTTTGCCGCACTTATAACACTTTATTTGTCTTTTATTTTTCACGACGAACGCAGAGGATGAAGTTTGTTGGTACTCTTCTATCTTGCCTTTTACCCTCTCTTCTTCAATCAGTAAACGAGCAACCAAATTATCCATGGTTTGCTTGTCATCAGGCGCCGACTCCCACGCCGATACAAAATGTTTATATTCGTCAGGCAACGACATCAACACCTTCGTGATAACGAACTTTTCGGGGATATCTTCACCCATTTGCTTTAACAAATTACACATCTCTTGGATCTTGGATAAGAAAACTGTCATATCACAGCCTTTTTCGTATTTATATTGGAAGAATTTTTGTTGTATCATGTATATACAAGCCAAGGGTCGTGGGTTCGATTCCCGTACAGTATAAACATTTGTGTTCATGAACATGTTTGTTTGTATTGGTCTGGGTGTTTTCTATGTATAATATGTATTTATTTACAAAAAAAATATATATCTATGTAAGTTTATCAGTTGTCTAGTACCCATAGTACAAGCTTCGGCTTAGTTTGGGGCTAGGTGGCGCTGCGTGGCCCAGCGTGGCATGTCTTAGGTTATTTATTTATTTATTTATATGCTAGTCTCCGTTTTCTGTTCATACACGCTCTGAAGTTTTCTCCACATTTCAGCAGAACTCGTGCATGTGATGATGTGTAGCATGGCCTCTTCAGCCATCCGTGTAACCAGTAACGTCTGTGCCTTCGCATCTTTTCCTTCCCATTTGGTTATTTCAGCAGCCGCCTCAGGTTTTACACATTTACCCTCGACGACATCCAGCAATCTTTGTCCTCTCAACAGCACCATCGTTTGAAACTTCCAAACATTCCAGTTTCTAGAACCATCCAGCTTGATCACGTTCACATTATTACTCTCCATTTTCCTGCCTTGTTTATAACTTCGAAGCAATAAAACAAGTTTTCTTCTTCGCCGACCACGCGTTTGCCGTGAAGATTAACGTTAATTTCTTTTCCGCCAGAGAGTAACTAATAACGCAGAACTTTACTAGTAAATAGCCTACTCGCGATTCAGAGTTATGAGACTGGGCCCATAACCTGAAGTTATTTAAATATAAACGCAGAGATTTAATCAAGCTGTTTTATTTCGGTTACTTTCCGTTGACAGTTTATAGCGAACAGACAGAGGCATAGACAAATTATAGACACAAGAACCATAAACACATTAGATCAGTATTGCCAACCCTAAGCTTAAAATACTATACAAATGTATAGACATTGTACATATTGTAACAAATTTGATAACTTAGCACCAATTAGAGAACTGTTTGAAGCCTTTGTTGAAAACTGCAAGAAATCTTATGTTCCAAGTGACTGTCTAACAATTGACGAAATGCTGATAGCTTTCCAAGGCCGCTGTAAATTTCGCCAATACATACCCTCCAAGACTGCCAAATATGGATTAAAAATATTTGCTTTAGTAGATGCACGAAACTTTTACATCAAAAATCTTGAAATATATCCTGGAAAGCAGCCTGACGGTCCATATTCTTCGAGTAACAAGCCATTTGACATAGTAGATCGAATCGTGCAGCCCATTTCCAAGACAAATCGTAACGTAACGTTTGATAATTGGTTCACCAGCTATGAACTTGTTCAGCATTTGCTTAGTGAACATAAATTGACGTCAGTTGGAACCCTGCGTAAAAACAAGAGGCAAATACTACCTCAATTTACAAAATCGCGTAAAGGTGTTTTTACCTCTCAATTTGCCTTCCAAAAAGATAATACTCTTGTTTCTCATACACCCAAAAAGAACAAGATAGTGCTGCTGATGTCAAGTCTTCACCATGATGACAGTATTGATAGTTCTACTGGCGAAAAGAAAAAACCAGAGATAAACACCTATTAAAACATAACAAAATGTGGAGTTGATGTTGCAGATGAGTTGTGCGCTTCGTATGACGTGTGTCGTAACTCAAAGAAGTGGCCGCTGACAATATTTTATGCCATATTAAACATGTCGGCAATTAACGGACTTATAAATCATATAAATAATGAGTCAAACATAAAAAGACGCCGTTATTTGAAAAAAGGCCTTGCTCTTGTTATTGAGCACTTGAAAGTCCGCAGGAATGTTCAAAGTCTGCCACGAGAACTTCGCAAAAAAATTATCCAATTTACAGGGGAATCTACAGAGGAGCCCCCAGCAAAAAAAAACAAATGCTCGTAAGAGGTGTCAGGTGTGTCCTGCAAGCAAAGATCGCAAAACTACACACGTATGTGAAGGATGCAACAAGCATATTTGCCCTCAACATATAGTGCCTTTCTGCGCTAATTGTATTGATAAAAATGAGTCTGAGTAACTAATTTTGATTATTTTATATAAGAAGATAATATAAGAGTTCGATTAGAAAACCAAAGACTGGTATATATTTTTTTATGTTAAGTTTTGCTAAGGAAAGCCAAATTTGTTGATATTTAGTGAATAGTTTTCAAAACCTTGTTCCTATTAATAAAAGTTTCTATTTTCATTATGTTTATGGTTTTGTATTATTCTTATAAAGTAAATTATTGCATGTTACAAAAAAATATCGTTTTTCTCAAATACATACAGAAATATTCACATTCCTTATCTGGGTAATGATGACCCAGCCCCCACGTCCGTGTAACAATTTTCCACCCCCATGACGCCGGGAGACTTAGGCTTAGAACTTTGGTACATAATCAACTGACTGTGTGTGCCGATAATTTAACAGAATATTTATATTCACTAGTCGAATGATGAATGAACTTTATATGAGTGAATAAGAAAGTTGTACATACTGTGTACGATCTTCGAACGTACAATAAACTTTTGGGTCGCGCGTCAGCAAAATTGTCACGCGATTCGATGTTAAATAAAATTACATATAAGTGCTATTACGATCGCCCTACCAATCGCGCGTATACACTCACACCATTTACCATTACCATTTTATATAGGTACCATAGTGTTTCCTATCGCAATAAACTCTCCATTTACAAGTACCAGTGACTTTTATCTACCAACAATAATTTCTCTAAATGTACGAACCGTACATACTGTACCTACGCAGAAATTCGGGGATTTCCCTTCTATAGACAGTGAGGAATCATAGACAAAGATAGTTTTTCCGAAAGTATTTTATTTGTTGCGTACCGTATTCACTCACTCATTCAATAAGTTTTCGTATTAATTCGTCGTGTCTTCGTTATTTAATATTGATTTTACATATGTTTGCTTATATATAAATTTCATTAAAATCGGTTTAATCAATTACAGACATCATACTATTGTAAATAATTTTTGTTTATGATTTTCAGAATGCCGAAAGTACAGTCAAAAACTAGTGGCCACTTTGAAAAAGTAGACGAAAGCGGCACCAAGGTGCGATGCGATGTAAATTATGTACTGCCGTGCCAACAACTGGTGGTGGAACATCAAATACGTTAACACATTTAAAAAGGAAGCATTCCGAGATTGTAAGTAAACAAACAGATTCTTCTATGTCGTCAGTGGATACAAATTGTAGTACAAATAATATGGGTACAGTCTACTGTTAACCACAGATTTTCAACCTTTTTCAATAGTGAATGATAAGGGTTTTAGAAATCATTATTCAGCATATAAACTCAAGCTACAGAATTCCGGATATACGAACGATTCGTTATGATTTAATGCTCAGAATATATGACGAAGCCAAGATAGAATTGAAAAACAAAATTATCTAAAGCTGAAGTTAAATTTATTGCACTATGTTCATAGATAGATACATACAAGGTAATACTTACTAACTAATACAACATAGACCCTGTAAGGGTATGGCAACATTTATGATGTTGGAACATTTACATTGTTCAAGTAAAAATAACAATAAATATATTAAACATAGAAAATAATTATCAAAATCCACGACAGCTTGTCACGACTCTGGACACCTATTTTGAAGAAGAGTGAACAACGAGACGAAGGAAATACTCCTTAAAGATTATTCGATACCGGAAAACTGCTCACTCGTCCAAACGCCCAAATTAAATCCAGAAATATCGGCAGCCATATCACAGGCTACACGGGCTAAGGACAAGAAGGTGGAGACCGTACAGCGTCAGCTGAGCCAAGGCATAGCATCCCTTAATAAAGGGTTAGAACTGCTCCTAGACGATGGTAAAGACAGACTGCAAATCATAAAATTTTTAAGCGACAGCAGTCGCATACTATGTACCCTGCACCACATTGAAATTCAGGCCCAAAAGAAAATTATCACCCCAGAGCTAGATGCGATATCATATGCGATTAAAACACGAAATAATATATCAAGTCTTGATTAACAAAATCATGACGAAAGTGAACAAATCTACAAATAAAAGCTGAAAAGACGAGGGAAAGCAGAATAACGCTTTAAGTTATTGGACCGCTGTGTTAAACTTATAGCAATACATGGACGACCATTCTCATTACTAGAAGATAAAGTATGTGGTAGAGAATGCCTACGCGGCATTAAGTCCGCCTTTGTACAAATTGTATGTGCAATAAATGTTATAAGCCCAGGCGCGCACAACGAGTTTTTCGCCGCGCGGCAGAAAAAAGCAGCGGCATAATGTCGCACTTGACGGCACACGCTACACTAGCGTGGCGGCTACAGTATCACAGTTAAAGCCTCCAACTAGAAAAATCCTTCTGTGTGGATTCACTACCTGCCTTTCTGCTGCAAATACTAAATAAAATATATGTGGTTGTACCTAGTGCGGTAGTGCGCGCCTAGTCTAAGTAAATAAAAACCCACACAAAGATAAACATCACATTCCATGCACATAAATCTTGTTACTTTTCTTTCGTTCTTCAGTAGACACATATTCTGCATCACTGGGTAACAAAGTTCAGTAAGAATACCTAATGGAAAAACCCAGTCTGGGTTTTTCCATTAGGTATTCTTACTGAAAATGTTTTAGTACATCTGGAGACATAAACCGGCTTGGATTTTTTTTGCACTTGGCGCAATGTCGAGGGAACTGGCTGATAGTCAAGTATCTGTCTGATTAATTCGAGATGAAATTCACTAAAAGGCTTTTTGGGCAACCTTTTATCATTTTATATGCATGCCTTTATTATATGCATATCCATTGCACGTAGAGGAAGCTTCAGGCAGTGTTGGGCAAATTTTAATTGCAAGATCAATTAAAGATTAACAATTAATTAATTGGTAAATGTAACCACAACAACTAATTAATCAACTGTAATTTTTATAATTTTCAATTAACAATTATTTATTTGTTAACTGTATTAGTAACAATTAACAATTTATTAATTTTCAATTGTTTTGTTAAATTTAATTAAAAATAACAATTATAAAATACCGAATAAAATAAAAAACCGATCCAAATAATAATCAATAATTTTAATTGAACATGATTAGACAGACAATAACAATTTAAAATTTCTTGTAATAATTTAAATTACACTTCAGTACCACTCTCTTCTCGAACATACTGTCTGATAGTTTGTGACTCCTTGGCAGATTTGTCATTGTCGCAAAAGAAAAAAGACGTTCCACTGCAGCTGACGATGGCAAAGGTGTGTTGTATTTAATAAAAACACTTTTTATCTCAGGATATCTATTGAGAAGTTGTAAATCTTGGCATTCCTCGGCAAAAAAATGCAACATCAAAAGTTCTGCTTTAGTCATGGGGGCATCGGAGGAGCATCCGTTTTTATCTGAGTTTGAAATATCCGAGTCTGACTCAGAGTCAAAATTAAAAAAAAAGTTTGGAAATGCAGGTCTTGGGTACTTTTTGTTATTGCTACTGTTGCTACTTTATTTTCACTCATTTGTTTGGAAATGCAGGTCTTGAAAATTTTCAGAAGTCTAGAACGATCGTTGGGCCAACCATTTATTTTTGAATCTTGGGTAAGATAATGCCGCAATAGCCGCATTTTCCGCTTCAGGAGTAGTGACGTAACATTTTTTCAAATCTCGTCTCAACACTTTCTCTGTATGCCTTGAATAACGGGTTGCAAAAGGAAAAGTTGTTTTTCTTTTCAATTTTATGCTATTTTTTTTTCAGCGCAAGTAGGCACGGCAGAGTTGTCCCATAATAGGTGTTAGTCTCACTTTGCATTATATCGAGTGCTTCTGCAACTGGGGAAGTACACATCAAATATTCTTGTATGTAATCAAATTCATTTTCTTTGATAGTATTTTTTATGTTTAATGATCTATGTAAAAGTAAGCTTTTTTCTTTAATGTTGAAAATTTGCTGGAGGGCATCAAACAAGCTATTCCACCTGGTCTCGCCAGGTCGGCTTAACGTGTGCCTGTGCACCTGTGTAACACATCCTGTATTATTTCGGCACTTTTTGGTCGCCCTGCAGCTTTCCACAGAACATTACATTTTTTCATTACTGCAGCATGCATTTGCGACAGGAGCGTGTCTTGCTCGGTTAAAACTTTGTTCGCATCCGTAGTTGCGCAAAGGCTTGAAGTATGCGCACAGCATCGTAAATGAGCAAAAAGGAAAAAAATGTGCTCAGGATCATCTACATTCCATGATTCACCTTCTTCAACATCGGAATCGGAAGAAGCTTCTGTTGGCTGAGAGTCGAGCATAACTTCATTTTCAATGTTTATATTGGTGAATTTAACACCGAACTTTTTGAAAGCTTTTACAAAATTGCTGCCATTATCCGTCACCGATGCAACAATTTTATTTGTATTGAGGTCGAATTCACCGTTAATTTCTTGAATTATTTCGGATATATCCGTATCCCGATAGCCTATCATAGCTGTGGACGCCTCTGAATCTTCGACAAGCTAACGCCACTGACACTCTGCGTAGATCATTTGTGATCGAGTGCACTGTAACTCCGTTCTGACTTGATCTTAGCTACTTGCGTTTCGTAGTGTTTTTCTATACGACGTCCTAGTGTGCGTCGACTCATTAAAATTAACCCCATTTCAGATATATTTAAATCCGTTAATATTTTGAAAAAATATGGATCTTCCACTGCACGCAATGGGATCATGGAATGTATAAAATATTTCAAAATATTTTCATCAAATTGTTCTTGTGTAATGTTCTTCTCATTCGACTTCTTTGTTTTACTAGTTGTGATTTTGACAAAAGTATCACCTTTTTTCTGGACTTCACTTTTCTTTTTTTTTTTACATAGGTTTTGTATTCTTCGATGCAATCTTGCCCATGTTTTCGCTTTAGGTGACTCAAAAAGTTCGACGTACAATTATGAAATCCTTTAACTTTAGTTAATATACCTCGTGGACATTTCATACAAAGCGCTGTGATTTTATTACCCGTACACTCTTCAGGCAAGTATTTGAAAAATGTTCCATCCAGTAAGAGAAGCCGCGCTTGCGACGATGATGAACTCTCAGCGGTGTCGGTTAGTGTCACAGGCGAAACCGTTTCTAATGAATCATTTATGTCCGAAACCGAAAGAGTCACTGAAACGTTACTGTCTTCGTCCAATTCGTTTATCGACGCCATTTTATGTTACAAGTCTAGGAACAATATATTTTTAACTAAAACACGAACATTTATATATGCAAAAAGCTTAAACGACACAAGTAAAGAGATTAGTTTACGTGCGAGCAATGAGCACTCAACTGAACGAAACGAACGACGCCGTCGACGCCCCGTTCCCGGCGCGAGAGTGATGGAGACGAAGATTGTATAAGTGACGTGTGTGAGAGCGAGAGGGGAGAGCAATATGCTCGCTCGGTGCGGACGGCAAAATGAACACGTTACGACTTGAAATGTTTTTGTTGTATACCTACGCTGTAGAAATATTTATCAATGCAATTTATTATTACACAAGTTAACATTAACACAAGTTTTTTTTATGAAGACAGATTTAGAAAAAATAAGCTATACTTACAGCCTTTGACCACATTTTTATTCATCTAAAGTTACTTATAGCTAAATTTTCCTAAATCTTTACTAATTTCATTTTAATACATAAAGTTAATTATTAGTTTTAATTGTTTTATAAGACAACTAAAAAAATTAATTGCAATTATTTTAATTGTAAGTTGCAATTGACAAACATTAATCAAATTATTTAATTGCAAGGTACAATTAAAAGTTCAATTGCGATTAATTCAATTGTAATTAATTTAATTGCAATTACTTTTTTAGTCAATTAACAAGAAAATTGACAAATTAATTGATTAATGCCCAACACTGGCTTCAGGTACCATCTCCTGGTCTTTTTGATGCAGGTTAATGAGCTGATCAACATGTCCGCGGTATCAAATTATACCCATATTTTCTGTGTAATCCAGTACGCACGCAGGTTTTAATTAGGGTTGTAACGGAACTCCGCCTCCGTTACTGCGGAAGTTCCGCAAGAAATCGTACCTTCGCCTCCGCTTCCGCCTCCACACAATTTGCGCGGAGTTGTAACGGAGTTTTATTAACGTAATCACAGAGTGAACAATTATTTAGTTCAGCTGGATTAATTTATCATTTGAAAGGTCATAAAGCCGAAAACGATTGTTTGTCAAATTTAATTTATCTCTCCTTAATTTTGATTACAAAAAAGTTTAAACTAGCTGTGCCGGCGGCGTCGCACGCGTGGATATCGGGTTTCAAAAATAACGTACTTCCATAAAATACCTATCTATACCTATACCTGGTACCCAAATTTTAAGTTAGACCTCTAACAATACATGGTAAAAACCGTATTCAATTCCATACAGTAGTTTTCGCGTGATGCACGATCAAATTATACAGATAAAAATTTCTACCACTTTCCCAACATTTTCCATCACTGCTCAGCTCCTATTGATCGTAGCGTGATGAATAGTATACTATATAACCGGCGCAGTAGTATAAAGAATAATTGTACCAAGTATCGTTAAAATCCGTCCAGTAGTTTTTGTTTCTATAACGAACATACAGACAGACAAAAATTTTACTAATTGCATTTTTGGCATTAGTATCGATCAGTTATCATCCCCTGAGCTGAGAGTTCTTTTGAAAATATATTTGATGTACAGAATTGACCTCTACAGAATTATTATAAGTATAGATGTTTACCAAATTCTAAATGTTTACTTATGTGTTAATTATTTGAAATAAGCACTTTTGAACCTTAAATTACTATTTTATTTACATCCACTTTCACCTCGTTAACCTCCGCATCCGCGGAGGTGAAACTCATCGTCTCTCGTTTTTTTTGTCTTGCCATTTCAAGGTCATCAAAGTTGATGAATAAAATAACCCCACTTCACCTCTTCTTCACTTATTGAATTTCAGCATATGTTTTCTATTTTTTCTAACAGTTCCACATGCATAAGTGTCTTCGTCTTTTAATTTTTTGAAAAGATCAGGACTCGAATACCAGCTATCGACATAAAGATGTTAGAAAACAAGTAATCTTTAATGAGTGTCATTACTACCGACCCGCTAACTCCTAACTCCTGGATATTTTTGATATTGGTTTCACAACCGCAGTTGGTACACAATAAAATCAATTTAAAATTTGTCTGCACATCACATAAAATAAACAACTTAATACCAAAACGATTTCTTTTCATGTATTGTTTCAGTACAAACAAGCCGGCCTTCGAAAGGGACTATACTTTCAATTCAATTCATTTTATTTCAGCATTCACAAATTAGCCATAACACATAGTACATAAAATCATTAATATTAAAAATTGTACATACATAAAAATAAATTATAATTATTATTAACTTAAATTATTCCAGTCACATAATAAAATAACCCAAAAGATAATGAAATAAAATGTGAAAATTAATACATTAACCTAATTACGGACAGTGTGCATCATTGTCCAATGAGCCATGAAGACACTGTCAAAATCGAGCCTTCCAGCAATGAGTTTAAGGTAGCTATTAGTGCTGCCCCGCAACCGACGCAACGACTTTCGTCTATAGGTACAGTTTTTGGTTTTGTTCAAATTTTAAGTGATTAAAGAGCAACATTTTTTATTTGCTTTGACAACACTTTTTAAATGCGAAACTTGACATTATACTTCAAATGTTACTTCAAAGTCTACCTGCTGTGAACGCTTGGAATTTAACTGCCGACACTCTTAATTTAAAGTGTGAAAAAATTGTTAATCGTGCTGTTTAATGTGTTTACCACGTTACATAATTCGTCGCCGTCAGTGCAGGACCTTCTAAATGCAAAAAAGTAAATTTTACAGTAGATAATAAAAACTGTCCTAAAAGCAATACGAACTAATTAATGTAACTTTTTTTGTGTTTTTGCTTTATTTTATATATAGAGAAGATATAAATAAGGAGTTTAGTGACAAAAATTAATAATATAATTCTATAATTCACTTACAAGGAAATGCATTAACTAAATTAATAGTATTTAAGTAGATATAAGGTAATGTGTTACTTGTAGTAATAAAACTAAACATTAATTTGAAGTTATGTAATTAAAACTAAAAGCAGTTAAACAATGTTTGTTAACTATTAAGTAACATTTTTAATTACAATGTGGTAGAGAATCATAATATGGCCAACAATCTCTGGGAATCACATTTTTAATCTCTTGTAAATCCTTAAACTTCCTCTCAGTTATTGCCAACGGAGCAGAGTGTAATTTTGGGAATTCGGCGTGAGCCAGGTTTATATTTTTTGGTCTGTGTGGTAATAGTCGGTATTCTTCATCGAACTGCAGTTTGAAAGATATGCCTTCACAAGTGTATTTTATAGTTGAAGTTGAACAACTACGGGATCTCCAACACTTCGACCAGGACGTATCGATTTATACTTTAAGAATGGTTTGTGTCCATAATCACAAAAGAAATCAAAAATCGGCACGAAAATATCATACGGATCTCGTCTTCTTGCTTCCTGAGAAATACGATGATAATCACTTGGCAAATAGTTTATAGCGCTTTCAATTGTACTATGAACGGAGTCGCACTCCATTTGAGTGTGTCCTTTGGTTAAGTACTTTTGAATTATCTCTAACTTATATTTTTCGGCAAGACTTAATAGTGCATTGGACATTATAACATTCCGATTCTGTACTGTACAACCGTCATTCAGAGTAAATTATAATTGGACGATTATCGCCTTTTTCCAAAAAAATTAATTCCAAATAATGGACCAAAAAAGAAGCAAAAGTTGATGCTGAGCTGTCACTGACAGTTTCATCAAACCAATTACAGGTTGCATCATTTGTGGCAAGATTATAAATGGTAAAATTATGATTGCACAGCTTCGTCCGATAATAAAGTGCGTTAGCTTTCGTCATCGGAGACAATTTTACAGCCTGTACATCCATTGTCAAAACGTGGCAATCACCCTCCAAGGCCTTTATTTTATCTTTACTTTTCTCGTCTCTTGCTTTCTTCTTTTCAGTTTGATGAATTTCGTACTCATTTTCAGGTAAATGCCCATTGGTGAAGGCCAAACAAGTGTCACATTGGTCCTTCCGAGGCTTGAATAAAGATACATTCATTTCTGAAAGAACATCTTTCAGTTTGTTAATAGTTAGTGCGCCTATACCTTCATTTTCACAACTAGACTTATAAACATTGTACAGCGATTGATATGTAGTAAACGTCTGTTCCAAGTACAAATTGTTTGTAGTTTTTCGACAGTAGTGGCTGGGTAATTTATGGAGAAGACTAACAAATTTCTTAAGAAACTCAAGCCTGTCAGTGTTCTTGTTTTCTCTAGGGGCTCTAGAAGCTACTGCTGTTGAATTTTGTTCTACAAGACCATGCTGGCTTCTTCCTGACCAGTCTGCAATTGACCACTGACCTAGTCCGGTCGTGTTTAAGTACATGGTTTTACAAACTACTAGTAACTGACTTTTAATTTGTAAATGGTAAGCCAAAGAATGACTACGCCTGCTATTTCCTTCAGTAGTCTTACGTTTAGTTTCACGGTTGAAGACAGTGTTAGAAACGAAAACTTTTCTCTGATTCCAGTTCATTTTCGACCATAGATTCGTGAATATTTCCTGTCTGTCTACTTCGGTTATCTCATAACATTTCTTCGTCGAATTTGTGACTTTAGTGTCTTTCTTAGTGCAATTACAGCGGGGTAATAAATTTCTTTCACTTCTTTCTGTATCATTAAATGTATTTTTCTGTCCTTTTGGTTTACAAAACCCTAGATACTTCTGACCTTCCATACACTCCAGAAATGATCACGAAAATCCACGATATCGTATTGGGAGATCGACGAGTGAAGTTGAGAGAGATAGCCAACACTGTAAACATCTCATATGAACGAGTTTCCAACATATTGCATGAACATTTGCACATGAAAAAGCTTTCGGCAAGATGGGTGCCGCGTTTGTTGACAATTGACCAAAAACGTGAAAGAGTGACACTTTCCCAGGCTAATTTGCGGCTGTTTGAACGAAACCCAGTAGAGTTTTTGCGCCGTTTCATCACTGTAGATGAAACATGGATTCATTTTTACACACCAGAGACAAAACAACAATCTAAGCAGTGCGTGGAAGCCGGTGGCAGTGCTCCGAAGAAGGCCAAGGTGGTTCCATCAGCAGGCAAAGTTATGGCTACGGTTTTCTGGGACGCACTAG
Source organism: Conogethes punctiferalis (assembly GCA_031163375.1). Classification (NCBI taxonomy): domain Eukaryota; kingdom Metazoa; phylum Arthropoda; class Insecta; order Lepidoptera; family Crambidae; genus Conogethes; species Conogethes punctiferalis. The sequence goes on along the minus strand of CM062095.1, from coordinate 13,183,862 downwards.
GTACAGTCTTAATTGATTTCCTCCAAAAAGGGAAGACAATAAATGGATGGTATTACGCTACACTTTTGGACCAGTTGAATAGAAAAATCAAAGCAAAACAGCCTCATCTTGCCAAGAAGAAAGTCCTGGATTTGGAGGTTATCTCCGAAACTAAGGCGTATTTTGAGGGCCTTGGAAAAGATTACTACAATGAGGGGATCAAAAAACTCCAGCATCGTATAACCAAGTGTATAGCTCTAAAAGGAGATTACGTTGAAAAATAAATGACACTTATTCGAAAAAATTAACTCTTTATTTCATTTTTACCGGACTTATCAATCCACCCTCGTAAGTTAGATTCTATTATTAAACTAGAATAATTTGTTAGAATCTGTGCATGTGTAAATTTATTGTGTGAAAGGGGTAAATTGAATTGGGATGGTAAAAAATATAAGGGGTCGGGCGTCGAAGAAGGTGCACTTTAGGCTACGCAAGCGTTAGTTTTTCTTATTAATAATAATTGCCGGGCCTGTGTATCCCATCTCACATACACATATTAAATTGTCTCAAGGGGCCTCTACGTGTTGGGCTTGTGCCCCCACGCAAGCCTTCCAAAGGACCGGGAGGGGTAACACCTTCCCGTGATATCCAAATGGAGACTACATAATAATAATAATAATGTTTATTTCTCACCATAATCTTACACAATCATATAAACAAATAACAAAAGTAAAACTAGAAAAGTTTGATAGGTACATTATTTCTATGATCTGTAACATTGCTATAAGAATGTGGCGGACCGACACCTGAACTAGGACTGGTCCTGTGTCTCAGGTCGTCGATCCTCCACCCCGCACCATTACAGGTTCTTTTTAATTAATTTTATTTCAAACATAACACAACTATATAATAATATTAAACTAACCTATGCGTTAAATCAGTCACACATACCAATAACATATTATAAGTGAGAGGGTAGGTTTTTATTCAAACCATCATGCCCCGTGTTTAGTGTCCGAGCAGTTAGTATGCATAGGCGTGTGGTCCAAGCGTATGGCGCGCAGCGAGCTTGCCCCTTGCGCTGTAGCGAGGCATGGACGGGAGTGTATGTTCACCTGTGTATTTCTGTGAGCATGTGGAGCCTACCATAAATATTTGTAAGTGTTATCTTTTTAATTGTACGTGTATTAATTATACTATGTATATTTTAAATTATTATTATGATCACTACGTTATATTTACTTTCTACTTATATCCTATTTTTATTTTTTAATATTTAATAACCTATTTTATTTGGATTATTTGTATTTACAGACACTTTCAGTTTTATTATAGTCTAATAACAATATTTTTTTTTTCAAAAAATTGTTGGCATAAATCATCATTTCAAACTTCCATTAGGATATTTTCTGTGTAATGGTGCAAATAACAGGTGAACAAAAATCAAATTTAATAAAGTTTTATATTGTTTCATTGACATGTGAGGGTCATAGTACCAATTTCAATGCTCTCGAATTATTGGGCTGCAAATTTTAAGCCGGAAGCCCTAAAAACAACATTTAATTTTGATCATCGAGTGAACGGTTCTCAAATAGCATGTTTCCTAGACCCGAGCCATGTCATGAAGCTATTAAGAAACCAGCTCGAGTCAAAAAGAGAATATAGATGGTGACGGAAATATCATTAGGTGGAATATTATAAAGGCTTTAAACAAATTACAAGAAGACGAGGGATTGCACCTCGCTAATAAATTGACTAAAAACATGTGAATTTCAAAAACAACATAATTAAAGTAAAGCTCGCTACACAAGTGTTTAAAAGTGTTGCTGACGCTATAAATACATGTAGAGAAATTCTGAAAAAATACTGAAATGTTAATTCAAAAGCAAATGGTAAGTTACTTGCTTGCCGTAAATCCTTATAATCTCGGTAAATGTCTGCTAACGACCTCTCGCTTTGAATGTATTCCCGTGTAGTTTGAGCTCGGAGATAATGCGATTCAATACGAGCAATAGAATTGATGAATTGAACAACACTCTCTTTTACTGCAGGGTCTACCGTGGGGTAGTTTTTATGTTTCCTTCTTTTTTCTCCCTCTATAAAACCAGTTTCAGTCTTTTTAAGTAATGCTGTTTTAATTGCTTGATCTCCCAAGTCAAGAGTTGCCTTAAAAAAGTTCTTACAGACACGAACGCGCCCGCTATTTTCTTCAAAATAGAAGGCCGTATTTAGAGCCCGGTAGTTATTTGTAGGTACTTGAGTATCGATATTTAAGCTTAATTTCATGAGAATGTCGCACAATGTACTCTCTTTGTCGCTGAAGGTCACCTAATCCCCAGAATCCAACAAAAAAATTTTGACGACTAGTCGTGTCGAATGTTGTACTACATTTAAAACGACATTTTTCGTCAAACAACGTCAATCGATAAAGCTATAAATGGTTTCAATAGTGCTGAAATTTTTCCAGTAGATCAGGATAAATTCAAAGGTAACTTTTGCAACTTTTGGTGATGTTATAGAACCAATGACTGCACTCGATACCAGCAGCAATGCGAATTTTGATAACTCGAATAAAATAGAGTCCCAAGATGAATCTAATTTCACCGGTGAAACCGCCAATGACACAATGTTATCTGAAAGAGGACTTCCAGAGATTCAACCCTCTACCAATATTGATAATTAGACATAGACAATGTCCATATTTTAATGAGTATAAGTAAGGCAAAGTTATTACTTTAAGGATAAGATTATGTACATTTTACAAGTCTCCTTAGTTAGTCCACGCAAATTTTATTTGTATCACTGTATTCCTTTACCAATTCCCCATAACGTTACAAGACCAGACTCATTCAGCGTGATAAGCCCTGAAAACAAATATACGCTTATATCTAAAGATGAACTCTATTACGGCCGCGTCGATTCCCTAGAAAAATGTAAAAATACTATTTACGAAAACGTACGTGAAATCATGAGTGTTATCCAAACAGATACTAATCCTAGTTGTGAAAGTGAACTGTTATCCAAATTTGTAACTAAACTACCAGTTCAGTGTAAAACAGAGTTCATCCACGGAATCCTAGATATTTGAAAATCTGGAAATAGGTGGCTATTTGTACAATCTCTTTCATAGATTCTCAAGTTATCCATAGACTGTTCTAAATCTGAGTTGTTAGAGGTAAATATGTTAGGCACCGGTATTCTAGAAATTAAGTCTTTTTGTAAACCCTACTGTAAAGATACTAAACTTTTGCCTAAAAGAAATGTATTCAATATCACTGTACCTACTATCAATTTAGATTTTAACCTTATAAATGATTCATGTTCTAACTTAGCTTAATTTAACAAAATGGTGTATGGTAAATGGAAATGGTGGTAACAAAAGTGTCCCTAAATTAAAATTAGAACATTTAAATTTAGATAAAGTAGATTTCCATAAGATGTTAATGATAAAATTTACCAAGATTTGAACAATATCATAGAACAACCACACATTATCAAATATGGGGCACATTATAGTATTTATTTTATTTACTAATTTAAAATTAACTTTTGGAAGAACAAAGGCACATGCTATTCTTACAAAATAATGTTACCGGTAAAGTAGCAGACAACCAATATAGTATATTTTCAAAGTGCTGTTTTAACTGATAGATTACTTGCAGCTCAATCAATCCTCGATAAATGTCTGGAACCAACTACAGAATTATATTTAGAATTTTTAAGTTTTGTGTTGCCATACTTCAATGATTTGAACAAAGAAATGCAATCTGAGAGTCCAAAACTTTACTTGCTATATGAAAAAAAATTATGACCTACATGACTATATTGGAATGTTTTTTTAAAGCCACAATATTTGGAATTAACTAAACAGGAAAAAAGAAGAAAATTAAATGGAAACGGTTTGGTTTAGTAGTAACGACAAGGAGTCTCCCAGACTTCACGAAATAAAAAAAGGACGACAAACTGTGACAAAATGTGTGTGAAATCCTTCAACCACAAGTCGGATTTACGTCGTGACATGGGCTTACATTTGGACAGCAAGCCTTATGTCTGCAAGGTTTGTGGTAAAGGGTACATAAGAAAAGACCACATGAGAAAACACCAAGAGGTACGTTTAAATAAAAACGGTACCAGTATGTGATTTTAAGTTGGCTTCTTAAAAGCTAATTTCCGTGTTGGGTTCCGAATATAAATCCATAGTAATTTTACTTAATTTAATAAAAATGAGTCTTCTAGTATGTATTACTAAACTAGTTTTATTTAACACATATTACCCAATCGCTGTCTAATTCGCCGAATCCACTTCATCGACAGAGCGACAAATTGTAACAACAAAGTTACCTAAATTTTTACACATATTTAGGAAATACAGGGCTGGCTATATTTCGTACCTTATAATTATGATTCAAATAATAACTTTGGACATGAATTTGATCAAACGGCTTAAACAGAAAATTGTACTATGAATGCAACAATGCAATGCTTCGCACTACGCCAACTAGGCGAAAATTACAGACGTGCACATAAGAAGCTACACATGGTATTCATTGACCTAGAGAAGGCATACGACAGAGTGCCGGGGAAGTACCTGCGTCTTGTCCGTGCCATGTACAGCCGAGCCAGTTCACAAGTACGCTCGGAAGCAGGCATTACCGACAAGTTCGATGTGGCGGTGGGCTTGCACCAGGGATCGGCTCGTATTTGTTCGTCCTAATTATGGATGCTCTGACGGCAGGACGCAGGATTTTTTTATGTATGATGAATGTAGTAGAACAAGTTTGATGAATGTAGTGAAACCTATGAGCGGACCCTGGTGCGAATCCATGCGCTTGAGGTAGACCTAAATGATGCCAACAAGATCATACATCAATACGAAGAAGATCTACGATGTCAAGAGTCATTGCACACACACAGCCTTTACGAGGAATTGATCCAGTCACCTGCTGGGCATGCTACAGTAGGAAAAAATATTCACAGTGTAGATGATAAATTTAGATTTAGTAGCAATCGTAAACTCAAGAAATATATCAAAATTAATAAAATCATTAAGAAAACTGAAAGGTTAATTAAACAGAAAAAATGTTATCGTAAAAATGTAGTAAAACAGCGCTTGGATTTACTGGATACTTTAGAATTGTATAGTCAAAAATTATTGTAGGTTAAGGTATGACACTGATGTTCAGGAGCTACAGACAGATATCTCGAGGCTACATGGATGCCTAGACCGCATGACAGACTACTATAAGTCTGCTCAAGCTCAAATTAATGAACATATCTTGGCTGCCAACAAACTCATGGCCCACTAACATGTTAGCTGTCATCAGGATTGTTGTTATGTGTACAAAATAATGTGGCGCCACCTATATGTATACTGTTTGATATTTTCTTATTAGGCTCAATCTGTAAATTCCAAGTTGTGATTTTTGTCATGGTAGGTTGATTCACCGGTGATCACCGGAGCTTTACAAAAATAATTAAGATTTTTTTTAAATATATGAGGACAAATCACACTGTTTGAGCTGGCACCAAAGTAAGTTCGAAACTTGTGTTATGGGATACCAACTCAACGATACAATATCTAAATATATATAAAACTCAAAGGTCACTGACTGACATAGTGATCTATCAACTCACAGCCCAAACCACTGGACCGATCGGGCTGAAATTTGGCATGTAGGTAGATGATGTGACGTAGGCATCCGCTAAGAAAGGATTTTGACCAATTACACCCCCAAGGGGATAAAATAGGGGTTGAAAGTTTGTATGAAACTTCGTCAATTGTAAACCGTTCGGGCTTAGACTTTACATTCATAAAGCTACTATGACGTAGGTATCGCTAAGAATGGGTTTGAATCATTTCTACCCCCAAGGGGATAAAAGTTTGTATGAAACTTTGTCAAATTTAAACCGATCGGGCCGATTTTGAATGCATCAAGCTACTATGACATAGGCATCCCGTAAGAAAAATTTTTGATAAATTCCACTCCAATATTTAAAAATTTTTAAATCAAACCTTTACGCGATAAAATAGGGAAGCAAAAAACTGACTTGAAAGGCCGAGAAATAAACTCACAGCCCAAAACTACTGGTTCCTCTCAATAAATGGCGTTACTGGTCAAATTAAATCTAAACCTAAATAGGATTAAAAAGGAGAAACTGACTGACTCACTGACTGACATATCAACTCACTTAGGCTAAGCGGCTAAACATGGGGACTTGAAATTTGGAAGGGACATAACTTAGGTACCGTAAAGGTGCACTAAGAAAGAAATTCCCGAAATTCCCACGGGAACAGGAATTACCGGGAAAAGCCTTTTGTATGAAAAATCTACCAGGCTTAACTTACGACACTTGAAATTTAGCATGCGAGTACCTTAGTAAACTCAAAGCTTAGTTGCAACAGGATATTGCAATGTTCCCACGGGAACGGGAGTAACCGGGAAAAAAATTGAATGTAAAAATTTAAACACGCGGACGAAGTCGCGGGCAAGAGCTAGTTTCAAATAATCAAGATACCAGAAGAAATGAAACCGGAACTCAAACTGAAAATATAGATCATGCACATTGCAACGAATTATGCGGAAGATTGATAGCTAGTGAAATGAATCTTATAAAAAAGGACAAGAACGTTTTCAGTTAATGACTGAAATTATTAATCTTATAACATTCAAGCAAATTCGTAAATAATTTAAATTAATGTGGTTAAATAATTAAAATACTTATTGATTAATGAATCTTTCTTTTATTTATCTAATGTTTTTAACATTAATTAAATCTTCATAAATACAATCCAACCACCGGAGTTTAATCGATTAATCACCGATTATTTTTAATCGATTACTTTTACCGGTGAATCACCGGTGATTCTCCGGTTCTCACTGCTCCGGTGCAAGCCCCTAGTTCGCACCAAACCGTCGTTTACTTGTAAGAGGTTATGGGCGATAATTTTTTCTAGTTTAAATTAAAAATAGATCGTGATTTAAGTGAAATATGTCGGGAATTACATATTATCACCAGTATAGCCATGCTGAAGGGGAGGGAAAACTACGACCTGTGGACCTGCTACCTGTGGACTGTCCACAGGTACAAATGTGTATTATTAATATGTGACCAACCATTTTGTTTAAATTTTCCAGTGCCTCGCAGTAAAACTGGAATAACAAGAAAGAAAATATGTCCTGATAAACTAACAGCAGCAGTAGAGGAAGCAAAAAGTGGCAATAGTTCGATAAGAAAGGTGGCAGAAAAGTGCGATTTACCAAAATCTACAATTTTTAAATACTTAAAGTTAAATGAAAATAACGATTTGAGAAATAGATTTCAGCTATTAAAGAATGACGTAAGAAGGGTGTTTGATCCAGAAGAAGAAATATTGCTTTGTAAATATTTAAAAAAGCTGCACTCCTAGCCCATAGCTTAAATACAAAGCAATGTCGAGAGCTGGCTTATCAATATGCTGTTTCTAAACAGAAAACAAATGTGCTTGCTAACTGGGAAACGCACAAAATGGCAGGAATCGGGTGGCTCCGTAATTTTCGACTTCGTTTCCCGGAATTATCTCTACGCAAACCCGAACCAACAAGCATAGCAAGAGCAACTAGTTTTAATAGGGCAAATAAATGTTCATGATTTCTTCAATAACTTAGAGTCGGTCATGATGCGATACAACTTTCTACCTGGATCAATTTATTTTTTTAATAAAATACTGTGGTCCGACGAGTCTACTTTTAAAAAGGACGGATACATGACCCTACACAATTTGCACGAGTGGCACGTCATATCGTTTTAAAGTGAACATGTGGACCGGAATACTAAATGGTAAAATAATTGGACCCTTTGAGCTACCTGAGACACTGACTGGAGAGGCGTACTTACACTCTTACAAAACGATTTACCAAATCTATTGGAAGATGTGCCGCTAGAAACAATGAGGAATATGTGGTTCCAGCATGATGGGTGCCCAGCACATTATGCACGTCCTGTAAGGGATTTCCTAGATGAAGAATACCCTGGTAGGTGGATGGGAAGGGCCGGTGCTATAGCGTGGCCAGCTCGTTCACCGGATTTAAACCCGTTAGACTTTTTTTACTGGGGTGCTATAAAAGAAAAAGTTTACGGAAAACCCATCAGGGACTTGGCTGACTTGAGGGCGAGGATTACAGAGGCTGCGGAATCAATAAACAATAGAAGATTTGCCCGCCATATCTCCCGCTCATTTTTAAAACGATGTAGGGCGTGTATTTATGTTGGTCAGCAAGCCTTACGTCTGCAAGATTTGTGGTAAAGGGTTCATAAGGAAAGACCACATGAGAAAACGCCAAGAGGTACATTTAAAAATAAACGCATTATCATCATGCAAGAAAATATGATGTTATATTTGATTGCGTATTTTGTGATGTTCGAACTATTACTAAAAATTTGATAAAAGCAAATTAAGATCGATGTACAATATTTTTAATAAACCAAGCGTCCTACCATCCCGACTCCATTCCAATAGAAATGACATGGTCTGCAATCAAGCCAAATGTAGGTAGCAAAAACGTTAAATGCAACAATAAATAGTAAAATAATACTTATTGAAGAAAACGTTTCATTAATGGGTGAGCGAGAAAGGCAAAAAATATACAAGGTGAAGGATATGAATAAAGAATATGCAAAGAGTGACCATGTTGTAGACTTGGTAACCGAAGAATTTTCATCATTCACGAGCTGTGCCAAATAAAAATATAAATCATGAAAAAAAAAATACTGCAAACAATCCAATCCACGTGGAACGGAAACGGCGTAAGTGGCGTTATATTAAATGGTCAATAATTGACGAAATATCGATCGTATCTTACGAAAATTTGCGTATAATACACATACGTCTGCAAGAATTCAAAAACAAACAGTAAATAATTATTATTTGGTGATATTATGCAATTACCACTAGTTTTCCTTACAAATAGCGATGAGGAATTTGTTAAACAATTTGCAGTTTGGAGTACTTACAATCTCACAAGTGGTACTTTGTCAAATGTCTAACAATGAAACAGTGGTAGGTACACATTGAAACACTGTGATATTTCTAAAATACGCCTTTATTCACAGTTGTCCCCTCTAGCCTTGTCACCCGGGGTGACAGCTGGGAATTGACTTCCCGGTTGTCACCGGGGTGATAATTCGTGCCGACTGTTCCTTTTGACGGCTGACTAGAGGGGACAAATGGGACGTCTGTTTCCCAGTTGTCACCTGGTGGGGGGGACAAGATTATTTACAGTTAAAGATTATTTCAGTGATGGCACCTTTAAAATGTGTCCAGGACCGTCCGATCAACTTTACACCATCGATGGTGATACTGGAAGTACTGGGAACAATACAAATATCGTGCCACTTGTGTACGCTTTAATGAGTGATAGACAACAATCGTCCTACGTGGCTTTAATTTCCTTAATTAAATCCCAAGTACCTGGATGGAATCCCACAATGTACAAAACAGATTATGAAAAAGCAGCTATGACCGCCATCGTTACAGTTTTTCCAAATGTAATAGTGAGCGGATGGTACTATCATTTTAACAAGGCTATTTGGCGTAAAGGGCGCGAGCTGGAAATCACGAAATCGAATGATCCAACAAAAATCCGCGAAGTGGCATTGAGTGCTGTTCTCCCTTTACCTACCCAAAGAGTTGGGATACAAACAAAATGGCTGGAGATTATTGGCTGCGATTATTTAGGAGCCGGCACCAAAATGAATTGTCTTTGAGAAAGCCTGAAGCTAATAGCTTGGCTCGCTCTTCGGCGTTTAATAAACATACTGTGAGTTTAACATTTGACAATTTTAACCCGGCGTCATTGAGGCAGGGTCAATATGACCCTGCACGTTTTATTTCTGAAATATTTTTTGAAATTATTGCCGCGCTTAGCTGTGTGTCTCAGTAGCTGCCATTAAGGATCACCCCCCTCCGTCATGCACGTCTCTTCAGGCGGCCGGCGCCTGCGCAAGGAGCTACACGTGTGTGAAGTCGCGACCGGGTAATTATGAGCCAGCTCAACGGCGACGTTACGTCTTTGTGCCGTAAATTGTTTTCAATTTATTACGTTTTTTCACCTAATTACGCTTTCTTTTTTTAGATAAATATATAAAATGGACTTTGAGGAGAGGGAGCGCCGTCGAATCCTATCAATACTTTAAGAGAGGTAGCGCATAGCGAATCTTCGCTCGAATTGAGCCGCCCGTCCGGGGAAGGACCCTATAGAATACCGCAGTCAAATGACCTCTGGGTCGTGTTTCTGCCGGTGAGTAGGGTTTCCGGAGCTCGTGGGGGGTTAGGAATGCGCCGGCATGGCGGTGGCAACTCACAGGTAACTGACCAGTTACTTGCCCGTTGTCACAGCGACTTGGGCTTCTTTTTCAGGGGTGTCCACAGTTCTGAAGCCGAATAAAATTGTAGCAGCCAAGGGTAAACGTAACGTTGGCGCTATGACTTCAGGGGAAAGAGGAACTAATGTTACTGTCGTTACAGCTGTCTCTGCTTCAGGAAACACAGTGCCACCTATGTTTGTTTTTCCTAGAAAAAATTATAAGAGTCACTTCATTAACAGCGGTCCTCCTGACTGGAGGAGCCGGTAACGCCAGAGGATGGGTTACTGATGCTGAATTTCTGCAGTTTATGCAACACTTTCTCAAACATGTAAAACCGTCTAATGATAACCGCATTTTGCTTGTATTAGACAACCACTCCTCTCATTTGCACGTGGAGACATTGAATTTAGCTAAAGATAATGGCGTTGTTATGTTATCTTTCCCCCCGCATTGTAGCCACAAACTGCAGCCGTTGGACGTCTCAGTATTCGGACCCTTCAAAAAATATTGCGCCTCTGCACAAGACACATGGCTTCGAAACAACCCAGGGAAGACTATAACCATTTATGATATCCCAAAAATAGTCGCTGATTCACTGCCATTTGCTCAGACAAGTATGAATATCATGAACGGGTTTAAGAAGGCTTCTTCTCTTCCCCTACAATGATAAAACTTTCACGGACGATGAGTTTTCGCCCAGCTTTGTAACCGACCGCCCAGATCCTGAATCTGGACGGAATGACCGTCCCGAACAAGCAACCACTCAACTTATTCAACCTGATCCCGTTCCGTCTACCTCCACCAGTGAACTTGAACAGACAAGCAACAAAGAAAATGAACAAATTGGTTCATCGCAGGATTCACAGGCCTTTTCACCGGAAATTGTTCGACCATTCCCAAAGGCCGGTCCAAGAAAAACACTTACAACTATTCGAAGAAAGAGAAAAGCTACTATTCTCACAGATACTCCTGAAAAAAATGCTTTAGAAGAAGAACAAATTATTTTGACTTGACTTGACTTGACTTTGCATCAATTGCAATTCCGATGACGATGATTAGTTTTAGTGGCTATAGATAAATGTTGTTAATTTAAACTTTATTGATGTTAAATGATTGTAAACGTCTGATTTTAAGTGGAAAGACTGAATCTATTCCAAAAATTAACCTCAAATGCGTTGAGTTTTTGTTAATTCTATTTTATATTTAATATCTAGAAGAAGATAATGTTTTGTTCCCCCTTTTGCACTAAGAGTTTAATAAATAAACAGTTGATTATTGAAAACCATTTTTATTTCATATCTAGAAACATTGGTTACAATAGAATTCCTAACTGCTCAATGTACCCCATACCCTTGCTCTACTTACCCCGCCCATGGGGCACGTTGAGCATCTCTGACTTTTTGCATTTAAACGGCAGCAACTCTTAAATGCTACATTTTAGTAATAAATTGCTACGGATACTTTCAGGAGGGATAAATTACTTTCCCATTAGTACGAATTGCCAGCAATTAGGACTTGTCGTTCAGGAACTATGACCGATCAAGTGAAAAATTGCTCAACTAGCCCCGCCCTACCCTATGCTGGAACGTTTCTACGATCTAAAAACAGCGGCAGTAGGGGTTTCACTTACCACAGAAGCCGCTGATACAGGGAGGGGGAGACCTATGAATTGGTCCTCCGTAAAGCGCGGGAGCACATTGATGTCGCACAGCTGGGCATTGCCGCGGCCGCCGCCGTCAAATGCAAACCGGGGCTCGCAAATTTGTTTCTCCGGGGCGCAGAGTGTGGAGCAGGCGGCCAGTTTCGCGGCCAAATTAAGGAAGACAGTGTCGAACGTGGCCGAAGTAGCCAACCCACAGAAATGCATTGACCTCCTAGTGCACGACTAGATGCGGCATCAGCCCCGAAGAGATTGATGTGATAGGGCGGGCGAGAATCGCCCTGGTCGCGGCGGCATAGGCTCTCTTCACCTGCATTGCCCATAATAGCATCTAAGAACATTGTAGGAGCGGGAAGACTGTTCATCAGTTTTACGTCGGTGGCAGTAAAAGCACTGAAGGCTCGCCCCTCCGGTGCTACACAAATGTTACGGGCTTAGCCACAGCGCTCGCTCTGTCCGTCGGCAGCGGATAGGACAGACGCCTGCTACTGAATGAAATGAAAATGAAACTGCGTCCAAAGGGGGGAGCTGTTACATCCCTACCTAACATATAATAATTGTTTATCAATCACTTTACATATTTTTCCATTAGAGTCAGCATTTTACCCTATGTCGCCAGTTTTACGGCCATAATCATTCAAGTTAGCCAGTTAGATGCTGTACCTCGCGGTAAGCGGTCAGCCTCTCTCCGGGAACTTAGGGAGTCACAGTAACCAGTGCATTCAACAAAATCAGTGCTGGTGAAATTTGTGTTTTTTTTTAAAGACAAACAGGGACGGCCTCTAAACAAAGTGGTGTCAGAAGTGTGATGCTGAAGTGGTTCTCCCGAGAGAATCCCGGCACAAAGAAGCTCACGCGTCCCTGTCACTGTCTCCGCCGACAGTAAGTCGAAATGCGAGACGAAACTATTAACGGAAGTTACTTTATCTATGCCTATTGAATGTAATTATAAGAGCGAGGCCCCATTAGTGCGTTGCGCTGCGTTGCGTCGTCGCAGCGTCGTCGCTGCGTCGTTTTCCATACATTTTTTATGACATGCCCCATTAGACCGTTGCGTCGTCGCGCGCGACGTTTCAACGGATCGACGGACAAGAGACGAAGCGGGAGGGAGGGTGATGCGCTGCGTTGTCGGAGCTCCGCTGCGACGACGGACAGTGATGCACTGCTAGAGGAGAAAGCTAGACGAGCGTAACGACATTTTTTATTTTACCATGAGTGAGCAGGATATTGATATAGATTTTCTCATATCCTTGGTCCAAGAAAGACCCATTATATGGGATAAATCACACGAACATTACAGTGATAAATTTCGTAAAGCGAATGAATGGGTAGCTGTTTGTAAAAAAATATTTCAAGATTACGAGGAGTTTGAGGACCAAAAAAAGAACAAAATTGGTGAGTTGTTATTTATTATATTATTTGTAAATTCAATACATAAGTTAATTTACATCTTTTTCAACTGCCATGGTAAAGCCCCTTCTGGACTCATAAAGTAATTAGCAAATTGATCTCTGATAAAATTTTCGGCTAATGATTCTTCATTGCTATGGGGTCTCAATTGTGAGAACCTACTTATTGCCATATTGTCTTGTTGTTTTAACCCATCGTGTTGTATAACAAAATTGTGTAAAACACAACATGCTTTCGCAATATTAATAGTTAAATCATATGACGTATCAATTGGCCTATGTAAAATGCGCCATTTATTTGCCATGATCCCAAATGCACATTCCACGTATCTACATGCTCTGCTAAGGCGATAATTATAAACTCTTTGTTTCACATTGAGATTGGATCCGCCGTATGGGCGCATAACATGCTTACTTAAACCAAAAGCTTCATCACCGACGAGTACATAAGGGATTGGTGGCTCGTTATTATGATCATTTCCAAGTGGTTGAGGATCAGGCAATGGTAATTCATTTCTCATTAAAATCTTGTACAGTGTCGAATTTCTAAAAATAGTAGAATCACTTTCCTTACCATATGCACCCACGTCGACAAAAACAAACTTATAATTTGAGTCAACAACCGCCAGCAAAACAATTGAAAAATAATTTTTATAATTATAAAACAGAGAGCCACTTTTGTCTGGTTTTATTAAACGTATATGTTTCCCATCAATTGCCCCGAAGCAATGAGGAAAGTTAGCTTTGAGATCAAAATCTAATGCAATATTTTGTAGTTTTTCTACTGTGATCTCTTCTATGTACTGTGGTCGAACATATTTCCATATAGCTTGACAAACTGACGAAATAGTTCTAGAAATTGTTGCTCTTCCACGTTTAAATTTGAAATGCAAGTCGTTTATCGAATTTCCGCTGCCTAAGTACCTGAAATAGAAACACAAAAAAATAAACAGGGTGGCCCATTTAGATTGGTCAGTGTAGACAAGTTAGGTACTTACACATTTTTTTCTTTCTTTGCAGGTAACGAGGTTGTGAAAAAATGGAGAAGCGTGAAGGACAACTTTTTTCGATACGTAAAAAAAATAAAAGAAAACAGTTCGTCTGGATCAGGGGCAAAACAATTGAAGAAATATCATTATTACAATCAGTTGCTGTTTTTGATGAAAGTTGCCCAAAATAAAACTGATAGTAGCCTTGAAATGGTGTCTGAAGAAACGGAACGAAATGAAAACACAGCATCATCTTCTCCATTTCCTACAAAAGAAATGTCCTCGTTACCCCCAGGCCCTTCTCGCTACGTGCCTGCAAGCCGTAAGAGATCAAACCAAGCAATAGATGATTTCGAGGCGCAAGCATTAAAAGCGTTGCAAGAGAAAGAAAACCGCCACTTATCATTTTTCAAAGGAATTTTGCCTTCTTTGGACAGCTTTACGGAATTACAAACTTTGACATTCCAAAGCAAAGTTATAAATATCATTACCGAAATTCGGTTCGGGGAACAGACTCAATCAACAACATGGCAGTCACGCGGATATCAAACTGGACAACAGTATCAAGCAACACCATTGCAGTCACGCGGATATCAAACTGGACAACAGTATCAAGCAACACCATTGCAGTCACGCGGATATCAAACTGGACAACATGCCCAGTCACCATCGCCATCATCGTATCGAACAGATGAATTCGAAGCTACCTACTCAACCAACACTACGATTAATAATTTTACTGATGATAGTCAAGAAGAAGATTATAACTTTGCTTTGTTGCCTAATAGTAATACTTAAATTAAACTGTTTTTAAAGATAATAAATTAATAACTGATTAACATTACGAGTATTATGATATTTGAATTACTTACCTCAATGTAATACCAATCATTTCAATTGGTTCTAAAGGGTTTCTGAATTTGGTATATTGCTTTTTTATATGTGGTTTTAAGGTTTCAACCAAATTATTAAAGCTGGCCACACTCATTCTAAAAAAATTAAAAAATGTATTTTCATCTAATAACAACTCCCTATATTCCTGCATAAAAAACTGACCATCACTATTTCTTAATGCTATCAAAGGAGATATCCAGAATCTTCTATGATTTCTACGTTTATTTCGGCGGTGCCGTAATAAAAGCAACAAAAGAACACGTTTGTATCTATCCATTGCAAAGGCTGAACTGAGACGCAGCTGCGTCGGCGTGCATACCCTCTTGCGTTGCGTTGGCGCAGCGTCAACGCAACACAGGTGTGGCATACAATGCGTTGTTCCGTTGCGATGACGCGACGCAACGCAGCGCAACGCACTAATGGGGCCTCGCTCTAAGATTTTACATGGCCACATTGATATATGGCAAAAGCTCCACGATAAGGAGTGGATATTTGTACAGTCACACTCAAATAAAGTAACTGTAAAATGCCAGAGTGATATTAAAGACAATACAGTACATGGTACAGGCAAGTTAATTATCACCCGACTGTATCGGTTATTCTTAAGCCCTTCAATTTTAACGCTTCTACTATATCAACATTTACATATGAATCAGTTAGTGATAGATTTTGATATCACTCAAGGCAACTGTTGTAAAAGAGACATTTAGGTTTAGGGAGTCGGTGAAATTTGTGTTTTTTTTTTAAATGTAACAGGGAATGTACTTACCTCTAAACAGTACGTATTCCTTTTAAACATTCTCCAAGACGAGACACGTTTAGATCGTAACCAAACCAACACTACAAAAATTGTTCAGGGATTTTTATTTCACGAATAAATTAACCTTGGTCACTAGGTCACCATGTCCATGTGATTCCGGACTAAGAATATAACCACCCATATGCCTCGCAAATGGAAATCAAATCTTTCACAGAGCTCACAAAGAGCTCGAGCTATGAAAATTGCCAGACTTCAAGATTCTGCTAATGATGCTAAACAGCGCAGACATGATCAAGCAGCACGTCAGCAGAAGTAAGACCTGGAGAAACTTCTGCGCAAGCTGATGCTCGGTGTCAGGAAAATGCTATCCGTACAGCTTCTAAACGTGTATCAGAGATCATCTCCGTCTCCTTTTTTTGCAGATTCCTCGGCCTAACAAGCCGAGGTCTATTGGAATCCACACAAAAGAGGCAAAGAAGCAAGCTCTAGAAAAACTACGATCTGGCACGAGATGTCGAGAGCTTCCGTACCATTCGACATACCGTTGACTACTTTAAGACGTTACAAGAGCAAGTCCAAAAGTGCCGAAACCATTTACGAGCATGAAAAAATATATCACCTATTGTGCATCGCTATTTTACGGGCTAATTTGGCGACCGCGAGGAAAAAAGCTGCAACAAGCGGACGAGTTCGATAGCACGCGATTGGGTGACGCAATCCTGCGACGCGAGATTCGAAACAACGAAAGGTGCAACACGTCAGGAGGCCCATCCAAGATTCCGAGGGAAGTGATCGTTCCTTTCTTTATTTCCTTCTTTTATTTGTGTGAATTTCAGTGCGACTAAAGTGCTTCGAAAATTTTGTGACGCCATTTTGTTGTGTTTAATGTGCAATGTGCCATCCAAACATAGTTAATTTATTCGTGGATCTTCAAAATTAATACATATTAAATATGTAATCTAATAATCGCGCTTTAAACTCATTCATTTTAAAGATGCAATGGCAAAATCTAAAGTCTTGAATTATGTGAACACCTATATAAAAAATACGAGACTATGAATTTACCCACAGAGTCTTCTGACGAATCAGAAAAAAAAACAGAACGTGAATTTGATGTATGGAGTTACATACCACAAACAATTCAACAGTTCTTTTCTAGTTATGACTTGTTTATCAAACTAAAAGAGAGTGGGTTCAGAGCAACGGGAACAATAAGAGACAATCGCACAAAAAATTGCCCTCTTACTTCCGTGAAGGACATGAAAAATCTGAAAGAGCTCATTTTGATTACCGGTTTGATACAAATAACGAGGTTTTGCTTGTCAGATGGAAGGACAACAGTGTATGCACTATTGGTACGAATTTGGACACAGTTGAACCTATGGGAAAAGTCAAACGGTGGTGTTCACAAAGCAGACAGAAGGTTGATGTGAATATTCCACATCTATTTCAAACCTATAACAAATGCATGCGCGGCGTCGATGTTATGGATACATCTATTTCAATGTATCGAGTGAGTATACATGGAAAAAAGTGGTGGTGGTCTATTTTCACCTACTTGCTTGATATGTGTGTATCTAACGCTTGGCGTCTGAGCAGCGAAGAACGCATTGACCAGCTGGATTTTCGGCGACACGTAGCGAGACATTATCTACAGCGTAATAACATCATCAAAAGCCGTCCATCCGGTACTGAAATAGCAGGACCTTGCCCAAAAACAACGGACATAACCCTAAGAAGCTGCCCAAACAATTGAGATGTATTTTGTGTCACACGCGTATAAAATGGCAGTGTAGCCAGTGGCAGAAAACATTGTGTATTGATAAAGATTGTTTCGCCAAGTATCATGCATAAGCGCCCGCTGTACTATAAAAAGTACCTACGGCTCCAAATATTTTTTTTTATTTTTTATTTTCTTTTTAACATTTCAATACGTCTTTCTAGTGCCTAAGTAGGTACCCTATTAATAAAACTACTCGTTTTAATTTGGGCGTTAATGGGTTAATAATGTATCGACCATCATTTAATCACTGATCAATAAACCATTGAATCAGCCACATCTTTTATCTAACATCATCCCTACAACACCACGTGGAGACAATGTCCTGATCCCCAACATATGGTCCTTCGAGGAAAAACAGCGTACAACATTCAACAACAGGAGGAATTATCTGCGTCACATTGGTGTCATAACGCTATCGAATGGATGCACACTTAAAGGAGATGACATTGTTATCCACTCACAGAACAAATTTCAGAGTTCAATGAACATCAATCAAGATGACGGAATCTACTTACTTGAATCAGGAGTTAACTACATTATCAACAGAAACAACTTTACGTTGAAGGCTGAAAATCATACAAAACTATTGAGAACCCTAAAACAGAAATTGGAGGTTGTGAAAATTCAACAAAAGACTTTAAGTATCTAGGTACTTATCTTTTAGTATCTACAAAATATATTAAAGAAATATTAATGAAATTCAACATGTCAGAATGCAAATCTATCAAGACACCTGTAGAAGTTGGACAAAAATTTAATGAAAATACTCCAGTTGAAGTGGATTGCCCGTATCAACAGGCTATAGAAAGGCTCCTATATGTCGCTCAAGGAACCAGGCCTGACATATCATATGTAGTCAATGCTTTAAGCAGATATAACAGAGAACCCATCTGAACACTGGAGTGCAGTAAAAAGAGTCATGAGATATTTGCAAGGGACTAAAGACTACAGACTTACATACACCAAGAATGGAAACAGAAAAATCATAGGCTACTGTGACGCAGACTGGGCGAGTGATGCTCGAGACCGGAAATCGTGCGCCGGTTATATTTTTCTGTTTCATTGAGGTGCTATATCATGATATTGGTATGGTCATGATATATATAACACCATGGTGTTCCCGCAAACAGCAGACCATCGCTTTATCCACGGCGGAGGCGGAGTACATGGCCATGGGTAGCGCGGCGCAGGAAGCTCTCTGGCTACGGCAGCTGCAGGCGGAAGTTGGTCGTAGCTCTGACACCTTGCTCATATACTGCGACAACCTGAGTGCTATCAAGTTATCGAGCAATCATTGTTACTTACCCCGTTCGAAGCACATAGATATTCGACACCACTTGATTAAAGATCATGTAATAAATAATAACTTAAAGTTTTGTTATGTTAAGGGTTGTGAAAATGTTTCGGATATTTTAACCAAGGGAACTACTGTTGAAAAACATTTGTATTGTGTCACCAATATGGGATTGCGTTCCGGGGAGGATGTAAGAAATATTAGCAGTATCGGAACGCAACCGGAGTAGTTCCAATTAATGCCGCTTCACGGCGCCACTGTGCTCTGTCTGTCACTGTAAAACGTTCTTCTTGTTATATATATATTTTCAATACAGAAACATAAGTAGTACAATATCCGTGCTTTATTTCGCCAAACCTCCTACACGCCATCCAGATATTTCTCTTAGAAAGAGCCAAAAACTGAATCCTGCAAGAGCTAAGAAACTGAATGAACATGTGGTAAAAGATTATTACAAGAAACCATGACGACTTTAGATGTTGTAGACAAACCAGCTCAAATTTACAATATGGATGAAAAGGACTGCCAACTGATGCTTCACAAAAGCCCACAAGTATTGGCTCAGAAAGGAGTAAAGAGAATGCATATACATGCATCAGAACACGCTGAAAATGTTACTGTTGTTTCTTGCGGTAATATGCCATGGGCAATGCAGTGCCACCAATGATCCTTTTTAAGAGCAAGAGGATGAAGCCTGAATGGCAAGACAATTTGCCTCCAGGCACTTTGGTGGCCATGACTCCAAAGGGCAGCATGAACACCGAAACATTCATAAAATGGGTTGAACATTTTGCTAAATACAAGACCCCAGGTGCATGTTTACTTATATTTGATGGAGCATCAGGCCATTTGGATTATGGCATTGTGGATGTGGCAGTAAAACATGACATAACTCTGTTCTGCTCCTACCCAGCAACACAACTCATGAGCTACAACCCATGGACAAGGCTGTGTTTAGAGCATTTGAATATTATTGGGATCAAGAACTTCTTAAATTTTGGTTCCAAAATAAAGACAAAAAACTTACAAAATAAAGATTTGGACTGATTTTCACTCCTGTGTGGGATAAAGCTCTTACTCCATCAAACATAAAATCGGGATTTGAAGCTACTGAAATTTATCCGTTTAACCCGAATAGAATTTGCCTATGCTCCAAGCATTTCATCTTTTTTGCCACCACCTGAGCAACAAGAGCTGCCTACCGAAGAAAGCGAAGACCCAATCATCGATGGTTCTTTAGACTTCAACGTAGAAGAATTTGGTCCTGAAGACGACATCCCTCTCGTCTTTGTTGAGAAGTTCTCTACCTACCCAGCAATCTAGACCAGATGTAAGCTCAGATTGTTTTGATGTACATCCTTCAACTTCCTTTCCGTCTAACCTAGCTCAGATTTCAACGGCTGCAGTAAATATAAACAATGTTAGCAACGCACAAGAACAGGATAAAGTTCAGCTCCCAAGGAATGCTAATGACACTGAAGATATTACAGGCTCTGTTCTGACACCTGTAGAAAACACAGGCGGTCTAGGACATGGCTCAGATTGCCCTGATGATGGTGAGTCACAGCCTTCGACTTCTTCCCACGCTGTTCACTCTACACCTTTAATAACTGGGGAAAGTACAAACGACACTCACGGCACTTCTTTCAGTGATATGTTAAAGACTCCTGAGAAAAATTGCCCTAATACAACTCCACGACGCAAAGCTGTTAATAGTTTAGCACAACAATTACAAAAAACGATGTTTTCCAAAAAGAATAATTCAGCATCACCTTCCCAGAAAACTATATCATTCGCGTTAAGAAAATAGTGACTGACAGGTCTGAATTATAATTTCTAGCGTTTTAATTGGCTAGTGGCCTGTCAGTGACCTGTCAGTCACTATTTTCTTAACGCGAATGTAAATAGTAAACCTCGACAGAAGAAGACTAATGAGAAAAAAAAGGAACAAAGAAGTCGGAGTCCTGGTTTTACTTCATTTGTAAGGAAGACAGGATGGCTGATATGAGACTTTGCTCTTCTTGTAGTTCCTATGTACATGAAGAGTGTGTAGGACTCACGGAATCAGATAAAGAGAAATATGTTTGCCCAAAATCTAAAATTACTGTTGCAAATAATACAACCTTACCTGTTGAAGGGATAGGAAAAATTAACTTGGTCTTAAATGATACAAAGAGAATCCAGATGTGAACCTGTTACCGGAATGTGCAGAAGGCGTGAGCTTAACTTCAGAAAAGAGGAAATTACCAGTGATCTGCACCACCTGTTTAAAGGGAAAAACAATCCAGATTACCTTTCAACCACAGTGGATCCAGAGCATCGGAATTACTAGAGATGATATATTCTGATCCAATGGAGACTCCGTCACTGGGAGGTATGAGATATTTTCTTACTTTTGTGGATGATTACTCACGATCAGTTCATGTATATTTTCTTAAAGATAAGCTCACTGTCCTTAATGCTTTCAAAGACTTTCATAAGAAAGCTGAAAATGAGTGTAATACAAAAGTAAAAATAATCCGCACAGATGGTGGCAAACAGTGAAGCGGTCTCGGTGCAAAGTATGGGTAAAGTAAATATACACACTAATTTAAATGGAAATGAATGTCAAATCCAGGTGAGAAAAGTTTTATTTATTCCTGAATTGAGTGCAAACCTGTTATCGGTCAGTCAATTAACAAAGAGCGGCTGTAAAGTGGAATTCACTGACACTGGACGTAATATTTACAATGTCAATAAGAATTTAGTAGCAACGGCGAGACTAACCAATAACATGTACAAACTCAATACTGTTACTAGTAATGCATATGCTGTGATAAGTGACAGAAAGTCAGATATAACTACATGGCATAAGAGAATGGGGCATTTAAATATGGCTCATGTAAAGAGGTTAAAATTGTGTGCTGAGGGAAAGAAGTTAATACTGTCTGTATTCCATGTTGTGAGGCAAAACAAACACGATTACCGTTCCCAAGTTCCGGTTCTAGAGCAAATGCATTACTTGAGATAATTCATACAGATCTGTGTGGTCCGATGGAGACTGTCTGCTGGTGGTGGAAAGTATTTCATAACCTTCATAGATGATTGATTACTCATGCAAAGTATATGTTTATTTTCTAAAGAATAAATTGGATATCAAATCGGTATTTGAGAAATGTAAAGTTGAAGTAAAGAATGAACTAGGAAAGAAAATTAAAATTCTAAGAAGCGATAATGGGAGAGAATTTTGTAATAAAGAATTATCAAATTTTCTAGCAGTTTCTGGCATCAAGCATCGGACCAGCATTCCATATACACCAGAGCAAACCGGGCTAGCGGAGAGAACGAACAGAACGCTGGTGGAGCATGCTAAGTGCATGCTATTTGAAGCAAAACTGGAAAAATCTTTTTGAGCTGAGGCAGTCGCTACTGCAGCCTATGTCATCAACAGATCACCATCACGAGTTCTGGCTGAGGTAACACCATACGAAAAATGGACTGGTTACATATTTATTTTTCAGAATGGTGCCATAGCTTGGAACAGGTGTAAGCAGTCTACTGTGGCCCTATCTTCAGCTGAAGCGGAGTATATGGCAATGGCTGCTGCTACACAGGAGGCGCTCTGGCTCCGTCAACTGCAACGGGAACTTGGTCTGCGGGATGACTCTCCACTTCAATTCGAATATAATTCGTAAAAAATTTCATATGGCTGGGGTCGACCTGATGGATAGTTTTTTAGGTCGATACCCCATACACATGAAAACCAGAAAATGGTATTTGCGAATATTTTATCACCTTATATCACCATTATAAATTCTTGGGTTCTTTATCTATAGGTAAATAAACAAAAGGGAATCCACACAAAAAATCTTATGGATTTGGCAGAGTTTCGGGCTGACTTGGCTGAAGCTCTATGTAAATATGGAACATACAGAGAGAACAAGAGGGGAAGACCTAGCTCGAGCAACAAGAAAGCGGTCGGCTCTCTCCGAGATGCAGTGAAATCTACCAAATCCTGGTCTGGACAGTACTCTTCGAGTAATGAAACCATTTCTTCAATGAGTGAATGCAGCGAGTTTAAAAACGAAAAATATGAAACTGTTCAATGTGGGTCAGACTCTGCAGAAAATAATGAAGGAATTCTTCATATGGATGAAAGAACAAAACAAGACATTACTGGAATGTTCGTACGCAACTTTCGTGGAGTGGTGTTTAAACGCCGGATTATCCATGACGTATGGGAAGCTCCACACGATGGTTTGGGAGAGCGATTTAGAAACGCTATTATTCGACCATTACTCCACGGTTCTAACAGAGCTTCAAGAAAAACAACGCGAATTGGAGGAGGAACAAGAGGAGGAGAATTTGCCGTGCCAGGAATCTTCATCATCGCGGAACACGCGAAACATCTCCATGTCATCCATGACTGTTCGTACTCCGGATCAACATGTCGATGCATCCACATCCAAAGACTACGAGATTACGTTACAAACTCCGAAAGCGCCGAAGAAATCGACCAATGGGCAAGTACGCAAATCAGTGACGTTCCAGAAGGAGAACTCAGTCTCTACGAAGCGGAAAATTCTCTACTTGGAAAGCGAAGACGAAACGTACATTCCGGGCGAGATATTTCGCCAGAAAGCAGTAGAGGAGAAAAGCGATCCCGAAATAGCGTCAGTGAGCCAACCCAAAAAAGTATGTGAGTAAAGAGACGGAAGTATCATGTCATCTCTAGCGCACGTGCGGTCGCTACAACTCAATCGGTTGTCAGCGGCGTGGTGAGTAGTGGGCACGTTTAGATAGGCACCTGCAATTTCAGCCATACAATTGACGCTCAACAACACCGCTTTGGGAAGCTGTAGAAGCTGCCCAGGATAGGGGGGGCGCTCAGCGACTAGGAGCGCGCATGCGGGGAGCATTCCGTGACGACTACGATGCGAGATTGTGATGGAAGGTTTAGCGTACTGTTACATCCCTACCTACCTAACATAGTAACAGTGCATTCAACAAAATCAGTGTTGGTGAAATTTGAATTTTTTTTAAGACAAACAGGGACGGCCTCTAAACAAAGTGGTGTCAGAAGTGTGATGCTGTAAGTGGTTCTCCCGAGAGAATCCCGGCACAAAGAAGCTCACGGCCCCCCGTCACTTATTATTCTAAAACCCTTCAATTTCAACCTTCTACTATATCAACATTTACATATATGAATCAGTTAGCTTCTCTGCTGCAAGGTGACGTGGATTCGTTAGCAGATTGGTGTTCAAGAAATGGAATGCATTTAAATGTTGAAATATGTTTACATATTAAATTTCTAAGGAGAAGGGATATTATACCAACGCAATATGCCATCAACGGGTCGCGGCTGAAGGAGGTGGATGTGGTTAGAGATTTAGGAGTGCTGCTTGATCAGAAGCTTACATTTGTTAATCACATCGACAAAATTATTAAAAGGGCCTCAAAAATGTTGGGATTTATAATTAGACACGGTAGGAACTTTAGGCAAAAATCCACAAAGGTTATGCTCTTTGACAGTCTGGTGCGTTCTGTATTTGAATACGCTGGTGTAGTTTGGCGGCCTCACTTTGCTACACATTCATTGAGGATCGAAAGAGTGCAAAAAAGATTCGTAAGGCACCTGGCGTACTCTGTTGGAGAAGTATGTAAGCCATATTCATATACAAAATCCTTAAAATTATTCAAAATGCTATCGTTGGAAAACCGTAGAAATTTATCCGATCTGGTTTTCTTACACAAAATCTGCAACAATACTCTAGACTGTCCACAACTTTTGGCGAAACTTTCCTTCAGAGTGCCTCGTAGGGTTCCTCGTATTGCAATCAATCCTTTCGTATGTCCATTGCGTAGAACAGTTTTGGGTTCGAACTCGCCCTTAGCAAGAAGGTCCCGTCTCTTTAATGAATGCATGGGGGGGAGAACAGAGATAGACATCCATTCTGTGTCATTAAAGAAATTTAAAAACTTATTTTGGACCAATTTGAGTAGCTTTTGGAGTTAGTTTGTTTATTTAGTTCAGATTGTTTTGGTTTTAGTAATAACTTTATAGTGCATTTATAATGATGTGAAACTGCTTTGAGAGTGATGGTTACCTATAAGAGACTGTGCATTGTGTAATAGTATTAAGGCTATAAATTAAGATTTATTTTGATGTAACAGTCGTTGGTAATCTAAAAATAAATAAAAAAAATAGTGATAGATTTTGATATCACTCAAGACGACTGTAGTAAAAGAGGCATCATAAATAAAACGATTCCTTTGCTCTCGCCTCTTTCGCTTAGTAACATTGATCTTGATTCTTTAAATCACGCATCTCGTCAGTTGGACGATCTCGAAGATAACTAAAATAACTATCAAAAGGAATCTCATTTTTAACCGACTTCAAAAAAGGAGGAGGTTCTATTAAATATGGTTCTTATTATTCAGGCTTTACTTATTTTCTAATAGTATCGATATTTCTATATACAAATGTTTCTGTTCTAATAAAAATAATCATAACAAAGGATGCTGTATACAAATCTTTAATCAATGTAACAATAATCGAACAGTTAGAAATAACGAAACTGATGCGATTGAATTATCCGACATCTCGCATGAAGATGACGATAGAATATCTGTAAAATCTTTGCCGGTCCATTTTCACAAGCTCGACAGTTAAATATTATTACTAAATCTTTTTTTAATTTAAACGTCTAAGTTACTTAGCTTAAATATCTTACTTAACGCTGTCCTCAATGCCTCATCATTTGGCAATGTCGCTGGCAACCTCCAACACGGACTAATCTCGACCATGCGCAAAGAGATGAAGAGAATGAAGGTGGAACTCAAAGCAGAGCTAAAACCAAAAACCACCCCGTCATTTCCGACTGCTCGCAACGGCTCTTACGCTACGATCGTCTCCAGCAGCGCTCCCAAGAAAAACATTCCCTCCAAACCAGCCATCATCATCAAATCTACGGATGCTGGCAAGAAGTCCGCTGACGTGCTGGATGAGTGGAAAAAGCTAATATCGTTTAAGGGACACAAATATGCCCCCGCCAGGATCCAGACCGGACCGTTTCTAACGGTAAACTGCGCGTGGAGTTCGACAACGCTACACAATGCTCCGAAACCATCGCACGCACGTAGAAAACCTCCAATCTGGACGCAGAGGATGCCAAAAAGCGTCCACCACTACTGATATTCAAAGGGATTCCCAAAGACATCAAGCGAGACGAACTCATTGGGGTCATTGAAAACCAAAATTCTGTCAGAAATGCCCGACTGTTTCCTGCTCTCCAATAGAAACGACAAACTCTACAACGCGGTCATAGAAGTTGCCCCTGAGTCCCGCCGCCTGATCATGGAGATCGGCAAAACACGAGGGGGAGGGGGAAAGAGGGTACACGTGAAAGACTACTCGCGCTTTGTGCAGTGCTTCCGATGCCTCCAATTTGGACAAACCAGAAGCAAATGCGTGGCGGAAGTCAACCCGTGCGCCCTCTGCGCCAAAACTGATCATACCACCGCAGAATGTCCCGACCACTCCAACGGTCGTGCATCAGACGTAACCCGAAACGCAAAGACATTGAAACGTT
Organism: Conogethes punctiferalis; assembly: GCA_031163375.1. Classification (NCBI taxonomy): domain Eukaryota; kingdom Metazoa; phylum Arthropoda; class Insecta; order Lepidoptera; family Crambidae; genus Conogethes; species Conogethes punctiferalis. The sequence continues at coordinate 13,157,179 of CM062095.1, read as the reverse complement.
CGTGTCGCGAAATTGAACCCAATTGGTTTGCGTCAAAAAACTGTTATTTTATCTGTGGCTCAATGCGCTAAGAGTCCAGGGCTGTTTTTTTTTAATTCTGTAATAGAAAACAAACTTCAAAGTGACATTGTAATAGAGAAACCTATTAACAACCACGGAAAAAAAAAATCATAAAAATGTAAAGTGTCAGTGAGTGAGAATTTTCTAAACGTGGTTTTGTGCTCCGTATTAAAAATGTAAGTATTAATGTATTTTGCGTTTGTTTCTGTAGTGTTATACATGAAAAACATCTGTAAGATCAGCACTTTATCACTATCTATAGATATCTAATGTCGAATATCAGAAATGAGTAGAAAATCGACAATGGAAAAAAGGCTTCACGCACAATCAACATGTGTTCTATTGAATTTCATTGTTTTATTGCGATTTAACCAATTTTATGATAAAATATTCATTACATACGGATAATTAGTTAATTAGGAGTATTTTAAAATACTAACATATGCGATTATAGCAAACAAAGTGAATATTTATTGATAAGAAAATAATATCTGCAGGATTTGTCTACGGGGCACTATGGCGCCACCTACCGTCGTCTCTAGAGACCGCATTAGGGGTTTGTACAAACGAGAAATCGAGAGTTTATTTGATATAATTTTTCGTTGTTGGTTTATTTGTGATGAATGTGTTTTTCTTCGCACATACATATGTTTGCACGGTGGCAATTTGTGTTTTTGTGTTTTTACGAAACACAATTTTTTTTTTCATGGTTTTGGTTGAGCTTTAAAAATATGTTATGTTTCGTGTTATGTGTGTTTTTCTTCGCACATACATATGTTTGCACGCTGGCAATTTGTGTTTTTACGAAACACAATTTTTTTTTCATGGTTTTGGTTGAGCTTTAAAAATATGTTATGTTTCGTGTTATGTGGGTTTTTCTTCGCACATACATATCGCACCCCTAGATAAAAACCCCACTAACTCAAAAAGTACGAGTTTTGAGTTAGTGGCCTTATCGAATTCCTGACTCGAAGACCTATGCATCAATATAACTAGCGTAACGATACCTTCAACCATTGTTAAAAGATGGCGCTAAACGCTGCTTTACTTAAATGACCTTGCCCCGACAGGTTCGAGTACTAGTCCGCCATTTTTAGTTGTCTTCGGATTGGCGTAAGTGACACACGTTTGAATAGTGGCAGATTTTGAGTTGCTGGAGTTTACACGAAATTTATTGAGTAAGTTTCTTATTTATTTTGAGTTGATTGAGTTTTGCTGAAATTTCATTGTAAAAAGTAATAGTTAATTTTGATTTACGGGGGTTTTGATGATTTTATGTTGCAATATTTTTTTAAATATTTCGAGTTCCTCAGGTTTACATGAAAGTAAAAGTAAATTTCGATTTACCGTAGTTTTGTTGAATCTAACTTTAACTGTGTTTATTTTTGCCTGTTCAATGAAATTTGTAATTTTTAAAGAGAAAATTGGTTGTTTATGAAAGGTTCAATTTTTTTATTTTATTTGTTATACAGTAACTAAACACAGTACGTGCTTTTGAGGGTTTTTTGAGTTGGTTGACTTTACTTGATTCATTATTGAATTTGAATATTATTTATTTTTAGGATGATGACGGGGCGAGGAAAACTCATGGTACAAATGATTAACGAAGAAAAAGAGGATCCTGAGCAACCAGCAGCAACAGATGATTCAAGACCTATTACATCTCCTGGTGTAGTAACGCTCAATAGTATTAACGAGCCTGAGTTGCCAGCTGAAGGAAGGTTAGCTCCATCACCGAGCATTTTAGAATCTTCTTTGAGTCTTAATGAGCCTACAAACGCTGAGGAACGACGACGAGCTCCTAAACGTCAGTATGCTACCTCGCCAGTTCATAGCGGCGATGAAAGCGATTTCGACGATTCCGATGCAGATCCGCACTATCAAGACCCTATTCCCAAAAGAAAAATAATTTTCTCTCCCTTGCGTAACTCGCCTATTTCACAAATGCCACGAACTCGCTCCATTTCGTCTTCGTCTAGCAGTTCGAGTTCATCAGGCTCGAGTAGTAGCTCGAGCAGTAGCTCTAGCAGCAGCAGTAGTAACTCAACGAATGAACATGATGATACTGGCCCTAATTGCGAGATTCAACGCAACGAAAATAACAATGCCGATAATAACTACGAGGATCACAATCTGGGTCAAAATATTAATCCAAGTGATGAGACTCTAGCGCAAGAAGGGCCAAAACAATGTAAAAAGAAACTAAGGCAACCGGAGACATGGAAGGTCAATATAAACAAAACCCTCAAAAATTCAGGCAAATCTTACAAGTCGAGGGGTAAACTAAAAAAAGAAATTCCTGCTCGCAAAATTCGACCACCTTGCGGAGAAAAGTGTCGTTTGAAATGTAGTACCAAGATCACCTTAACAACTCGTCAAAAAGGGTTTGAAGCATTTTGGAAACTCGGTGATCTTCAGCGACAGAGGGAGTACATTGTACGACATACCTATGAAATAAAGCCCAAATACCGATACTCAAGTACGGAAAACTTCCGGGCTCTAAATACGGCCTTCTATTTTGAAGAAAATAACTCGCGCATTCGTGTTTGCAAGACCTTTTATAAGGCCACGCTTGATTTAGGTGATGGTGAAGTAATTAAAACAGCGTTAACCAAAAAGACGGAAGCTGGGTTTATAGAGGGAGAGTACAGAGGAAAACATAAAAATCATCCTACGATAGATCCTGTAGTTAAAGAAAGCGTTGTTCAATTTATCAACTCAATTCCACGGGTTGAATCGCACTATCTTCGAGCTCAGACTACTCGGGAATACATTCAAAGCGAAAGGTCATTAGCAGATATTTACCGGGACTATAAAAGCTTACGCCAAGCTAATGACTTGCCATTTGCTTCCAAATCAACATTTCAACGCATATTCAACTATCAATTCAACATTGGCTTTTTTAGCCCAAAAAAAGACTTGTGCGATTTGTGTGAGAGCTACAAAAATGCGGATGATGAAAAAAAATTGACATTGCAGCAAGCCTACGAACAGCATCTATTTGAGAAAGACCTAGCGCGAAGTGAGAAAGAAAGGGACAAGAAAGAATCAGATGCTATAGTAGTCGTTTATGATCTCCAGGCAGTAATGCCTATTCCTAAAGGGCAAGTGTCTCTTTTCTTTTACAAGTCCAGAATAAATTGTTTTAATTTTACCATAAGTGATTTGTATGCAAAGAATGTGGACTGTTTTTTCTGGGATGAAACTGAAGGAAAGCGTGGTTCAGTAGAAATCGGAAGCTGTGTTTTAGCTTTCATCAAAATGCTGCTCAACAATCATCCCACTGGAGACATAGATCTAATATTTTACTCAGACAACTGTTGCGGGCAACAAAAAAACAAGTACTTATTGTCTGCTTATGCCTATGCTGTGTTCAATATGAGAGTGAAGTCTATCACTCATAAGTTTTTAATTAGAGGCCATTCGCAAAACGAAGGGGATAATGTCCATAGTGTCATTGAGAAGCAGGTAAAAAGGCACATAAAATCAGGCCCTATTTATACACCACAACAATATACAACATTGATCAGGTCTGCCAAAAAATCTGGACCAGCATACAAAGTGCATGAAATGACACATGACCGCTTTTATGACTTAAAAGTGTTGCAAGAAGCTTGGGGTACAAATTTTAATACCGATGAAAGTAACAACCAAGTTAAGTGGCATGATATAAAACTCCTCAAAGTAGAAAAAGAAAGTCCAATGGCCTTTTTCTATAAAACTTCCTTTGCAGAGACTGAATTTAAAAAATGCTGGGTGAACAAGAGAAAGACTAGACGCACAGTAGAGTCAACACCTGGTAATACAATAAATTTGAGTTTGAGTAGAGCATACACAGAAAAAATTCGTTTGTCTGAAGCAAAAAAGAAAGATATTAAAGAACTTGTAGACAAAGATGTGATTCCGAAGCCTTACTATGATAGTTTTTACAAAAATGTTTTGTAATGACGTTGCCATTACAATTTTTATCGTAGAAGTAGGTAGACTAGTTTAAGAATTCTGTGCCATTAACAAACTTAATTGATTAGAGAGTACTTATTAAGAATAATAGACCAATAAATAAACTGTGATTTGCAATTTTAAGACTGTGGTAGGTACTATTACTTAAGTAAGTAAAACTAAGATGAAAATAGAGACTGCCTGAGAATTTTATAATGACTGGTTGATTTTATAGTTTTTGGCTTTTATTAATGTTTGTTTAGAGGCTGTACTTATTTTAAGATTGTTCTGATAGTGCGTAAAGAGATAAGAATACTCAAATTTACATTTTTTTATGGGAGATAAGAGTTTTTTTTAAAGGTATTATTGCTGTGATTATTTAAAAACGCATAATTATTCATTATTGTACGTGTACGATCTCAATTTCATGAAAATGTCTAGTATTTAAGTAATAACAAATAATTTATTTCAACAATGGTATTTACAGATGGGTTACAGTAATAACTGTTATAAAAAGGACTTACCTAATATTTTATAACACTAATTATTGTATTTAGTTTTCTTTGTTATTCATTTAGTACTTAAATAAATAACTTTCTATTTGAGGACACATTTTATTTATTTCAACTATTTTAGATCTATAAAAACTAAAGCTTGCGTTCCTAAGATTAGCACGTTGCAATCACCCGTTCATAGCATAAGTAACTCAAAACCCCCGACAAAAAGTTATCTTAATTTTGGGGTGAAAAGTAACGTAACTCAATTTTATTTCAGATAAAGTAAAGTAACTTGACTTAGTACACAAAAAATTTGCTTACTCCCGCTGCAAAACTAGAGTAACTCAAAAATCCCGTTATTTTCCACGTTTTTAACTGATAAAATACAAATAAGCTAATTAAACAGCTTCAGAAAACGTTACCTTTACGAATCTCTCATTAGATCTTTCTTATATACCCTAAAAACAGTTTTTCGTCATTTCTGAAAAATGAGGTTTTTTGAGTTGCCGGAGTCTTCATCTAGGGGTGCGATATGTTTGCACGCTGGCAATTTCGTGTTAATGTTTGTGAATGCGCTTACTACTAACGAATGTCTAGCTGCTGTTTACAATGAACCATGAAATCTATATTAAGTTTTCAATTGTAGGTCTGGCCAAGGTATTGAAGGGTCCATTCAAGGCGATCAACCGTGAGTATATTATAGTCATTATTATCTTAATATCTTTGAAATAGTATTTTACATCATATTTTGTATTTTTTTGCAAGAACTACGAGTACGACGAGTGAGCGCGCGAGAGCTCGAGGGCGTGATGCCACGCTGGGCCACACATCGCCATCTAGCCCCAAACTAAGCCGAAGCTTGTACTATGGGTACTAGACAACTGATAAACTTATATACATTTTTTTTTTTGTAAATAAATACATATTATACATAGAAAACACCCAGACCAATACAAACAGACATGTTCATGCACACAAATGTTTGTACTGTGCGGGGATCGAACCCACGACCCTTAGCTCAGTAGGCAGAGGGCACTACCAAATGAGCCACCGAGCTGTCGAAATCAAGCAGATAATATCCTGAATTCCCTACAGTTCTCCTATTAGGCTTTCAATTAGATTGAACCTCTGAACGCTTCTGTTCTCGTCTAATAACTTGTCTGTTACAGAAACCGAACCGGACCGACCCGCTGAAGAAGCGCCGTCAAGTGCGTTCGTGGAACCAATAAATTTTAAACCAATAGGTAATTATAAATTCCTCGCTTGAGTATTTTGAAATTTTTAAGGTGAACACTTATATTATTTTAGGGGTATTAATCATGCAATCTGTTTGTCTTCCTTGTTTCAGGTGTTACAGACAAAAAATTTTCAAGCGTTTTGGATAATTGGCTGCAATACAGTGACGAAGACATGGACGATGAAGACGAAGCTGACGAAGAGTGTCGTAATGCTTCAGTTGAACATGCTTCTGTCCAGGACATGGCGAACTTGGAAGCTGAAGTGCTGCGTCAAGAAGATATGGCCAATCATGCAGCCCTGCAAAATGTTTGTTCAGAGGATTGTTATTCGTTCACCTGGAGCAAAGACCGTCACACGTTTAAGGGTAGGCGTGAATTATTTACGCTGTAGCCCAGCGTGGAATGTTTTGGATTATTAATTATTACAACTCATGGCGCTATTTATCAGAACAGCTGTAATACTTTATTATTAGAATATTAACAAATCAGAAACGCCCGGTGGCCGATATTACCAATCATCTGTTATAATAAATAAAGAGCATGACTCAGTTTGACATAAGTATATCACGGTGGAAAATTATTCTTGTTCGGTTTTTAGTTCTAAAAAAATAGGTGTTTTTGGTTTTCCGTGTATGTATTTACAAACGAAACGTATCTAAGTAATTTGTTTAGTACCTATAGTACAAGCTTCGGCTTAGTTTATGGCTAGATGGCGCTGTGTGGCCCAGCGTGGCATGTTTTGCTTATTTATTTATTTCATCTAAGGTACCTGGGTCGAATATGGCCAGACGATAAATATGGCCACATACCACTATTCTAAGTACGATAGTTTAAAAAAAATTGAACGCGACCATAAATTGTCGCTAGTGTCGCATGTATCCGAACGGCGTACTGTTACCCTTCCCGCGCACCTGCTAGTCTCCCAACGTCCATTAAAGTGAAACGTGCGTTTGAGGTTATAAAAACATTAAGTAAGTATTGTCCTGTATTCTGTTATTTTTCGAATAAAAATCTTTGTTAATCACATTACGATATTGTGTGACGATTGTAATTTGATATTTCTTTGTAAACAAAGAATAAATTTATGAAAGTAATAATGTGTTTTTAATTCGCGAATATAAAAACAAAACAAATACATGACTTCAAATATGGCCACCGATTGGCCATATTTACGGTACTAAATTACTGAAACTTATTTTTTTTCTTTTTAGACCATGGCACGCTATAAAACTAAAGGATTTCGTGGTAATTGGTCAGAAGAATCATTGAAACTAGCTTTAACTGCAGTCAAAAGCGGTAAGATGAAAGTTTATACGGCTGCAAACCATTATAAGGTGCCAAGACGCACTCTAAGGCGTTATTTACAAGAGAAAAAACAGACTAAATCTACTTTGGGTCGGAAACCACTTCTTAACCCTGAGCAAGAGAAGGTTTTGGCATCCCGTGTTATTCGCCTGTGCAATGTGGGATACCCATTGACACAGCGTGTACTACGTAGATGCGTAAAGACATTCTGTGATCGAAATAACATTTCAGCGTCAGGTGGAGACTTAATGGTGGGACGAGATTGGCTGAGGGGATTTTTAAAACGTCATAGGAATATCAGCAGACGAAAGGCACAAAATCTAAATCCCGCAAGGGCACAAAAGTTGAATAAAGCAGTCGTTTCTGATTATTTTGCTAAGTTAAAGAAAGTCTTGGAAGATAATGACATTATGAATAAACCGGAAGGCATTTTTAATATCGACGAAAAGGGTTGCCAGCTTAATTTGCACAAATCCCCAGAAGTTTTGGCTGAACGTGGATCCAAGAGAGTACATTTAGTAGCACCAGAACACGGGGAGAATGTCACAATAGTATCATGTGGCAATGCCTTGGGCCATGCTATTCCGCCCATGATTCTGTTTAAAGGCAAACGCATGAAGCCAGAATGGGTAGATTCCTTACCAACCAGCTCAATAGCCCAAATGACACCCAAAGGGAGTATGAACTCTGACACGTTTGTGAACTGGATTCACCATTTTTCAAAATTTAAATTGCCAGGACCTTGTTTACTTATCTTCGATGGAGCCAAATGCCACTTAGACTATTTGATTGTTGAAGCAGCAGAAAAATTCGACATCAAGCTTTTTTGCCTTCCTAGTAACACCACACATGAATTACAGCCGATGGATAAATCGGTATTTCGGTCCTTTGAATATTACTGGGACGAGGAAGTCTTAAAGTACTGGTCAGTACATGAAGACAGGAAAATAACAAAACCAAGGTTTGGGATATTATTTTCCAAAGCGTGGGACAAAGCTGCAACACCTACAAATATTAAATCTGGATTTGAAGCGACCGGAATTTTCCCATTTAATCCAGCAAGGATACCAGAAGAGGCATACGCTCCCAGCATACCTACCTTTAATCCCATAATACCTGGACCTTCTGGAAATCAAGAAAATAATGATCCCATGGACAGCGACGCCACTTATGTTAGCGACAGCCTGTTACATCCTCTACAAGTTAATGTAGATACAAGTGATAGCGACGCTTTTGATGTCAGTGGAAATCAGGTTACTCCTTTTCATGTTCTGCCAAATAACGACGAACATAATTCAACTCCACCTACGCAGTCTCTTGCTCGAACAGGTACCTCTGTTGAAAATCCGGTGCTTATATTGAATCCAGATCAAAAAGATTCCCAGACAAGTGAAGATCTATTGCCAAATACTGCAAATAGTTCTGCTGCAATTCTACACAACGCTTCTGATAATAATCCACAGCCCCCAACCCAAGTAGATAGATCGAACTTTATAGAACCCCAGCCAAGTTCCTATGATGATTTCGATAGTAGCGACGAGATTCCTATATCCAAACTAAAGGAGCACAATAATAATAGAGATTCGAAAACTGAATCGAAAGTCTGCTCCATAACACTTAATGAGTCATACTCATCTTTTTGTGAAATTTTAAAAACCCCGGAGAAAATGTCAAGCCCAAAACCTACACCTAGAGCAAAAGCTATTAATAGTCTGGCACAAGAGCTAACTAAATCAATGTTTACAGAGAAAAATATAAAGCCAGGACCATCGAATACTTGTAAACAAAACATAAAAAATATTCCAGGTCCATCTAGAGTTTCTTCTCAAAAAAGGAAGCAATATTCTGTTAAAATGAACAAGACTGAAGAAGTAACTTCTAAGGTCTCTAAGCAAAAAGGTAAAGGACATTCAAAAAAATCTAAAGACAGTTGGTATTGTTACATTTGCGATGAGGATAGAATAGCAGATATGAGACTATGCTTTTTATGTAAAATGTACGTCCATGAAGACTGTGTTGGGTTAACGAAAGAAGACACTGATAAATTTATTTGCACTCGGTGCAGTCATGACTAATTATACTTCATTAAGTTTACCTCTTTCTTTTCTAGTTTGTAATATCATTGTGATTTACATATTACGAACGATCTCAAAAGTTACGTTTTTTATTTGATAATTTTGTTGATTTTCTATATTTTTGGTTAAACTTAAATTTAAATTAAGGAAAACTTTTTCTATCTCATTGTTAATTTTGATATGTTTAAATATTACTTGTAAAGATAATTCTTTATTTGTACTAATAGTCGTCCAAAGAATATATTTTAAATAAAAGCTTTATTGAAACCTAATATTCATTTTTATTTCAGTTTAATCAGAAGTTTTTTAAACTAGTAAATTCATACAGTAAATATGGCCACATATATGGGCATATTTACCCCTCCCGTCGGAAATATGGCCAATTTCTATTTTTTTTTAAACTGCTTAAAATACAATTTATCGTTTAAAGTCTTTGTATTTTTTTGCTTCTGTTGTGAAGATAAATAGCCACTCTTCATGAATAAGTGCTAAAACTTGTTTGTTTTAGGTTTATTATTGTTGAAAAAGTATGACAAACCTTAAGGTGGCCATATTCGACCCAGGTACCTTATTTATTTTTACCGATTGGGTACGGTACCTTAAAAGCATTCACTTATTTATGAACCGACTGCACATTCTATTTCGGCTGCATCGTACATATACTTACTCGTACGTATGTCAGTATGTATAAATTTACAATGACAGTACCTACGAGTATTTTATTAATAAAAACCCAAAACGTTCCAACGACCCTATTATTACGGTAAAATTATTTCTCATAATTAAAATTACCCACAACCAATTTGTGAAAAATAAATGATAAACCTATGTAACAAAGTTTAACTATACGAGTATATACTCGTGTAAGCACTTACACGGGTACCGCCCCCGAAGAGTTTGGACTTAACTCTGAAATTAGAATAACAAATCTAATAAGGAATTTATTTTGAAATTAAATCTTGCGTAAGTCAACTTGCCATTAGCTGTCAAAGTCGCCGCGTAGGAGTGGATAAAGATAATGAAGCCGAGAGAAGGTGTTACAACTGCCATCAATACAACTCCGAATCCGGTAACAGCACGGAAACTAAGCACAGCGCTACGAACTCTAAAATATGCCCCCGCATCCAACTAATGAGAACTCGAATCGACGCCCAAACCGACTATGGATATTAAGACCCATATAAAGATTATCCAGTGCAATGTTAATCGCTGTTACCTAGCCCACAAAGAATTCTTCCAATTTTTAACATCTCACGATTATACAATAGCCTTTATATCAGAACCAACATAGTTAATTTATTCGTGGGTCTTCAAAATTAATACATATTAAATAATTGCATCGCGTTTCTATGCAACGTGTTAACGTACCTAGGGGAGGTAGGGAAGGGATGGGCAGTTGGGAGACATGGGCACCCCCCTTTTATTCTGATTTAATCATAGATTTTATTTTTTTCTTGATTTGGTAGTTTACTTTACCGACTGGCAACACTGTTCATCCCTAGACTATCTGTCATTTCTGTCAGTTGTCAAACACAAACACGTTTGAAAGTTATGCACTTGTAAATATAAATATTTTGTTGTGGTTTCGGATCGTAACCTTTAAGTGTGGACGTGGAGTCTCACAGGCTACGCGATGTTTTCGATTTCTTAGTTTCACCTACTTCCACCCACTTCCCGCGATTGAGCGGCTCAGTAGCTTTTGTTTTAGTTGTAAAACTACCAACGAGGGAGGAGGTTGCGTCTTCCGTTGCATATCACGTTAGTAATGACCATCCAAATATTGACCGGAGCCTGTCAGGCTACACGTCCATTGTTGCTATATGATATATTTTATAAGGGCGATTACGCTTGTTTCAGATTTGGTAGTACAAAATGTCAAAAAACCGGCCAAGTGCGAGTCGGACTCGCGCACGTAGGGTTCCGTACCACTGATTGAAGGAAAAATTAGGTAATTTGATTTATGACGTTTAAAAAAAACTACTGTCTATATTTCATTCATACCAAATTTCGGTAGTAGTTTTTATAGTAATACACATCATATATTTTTTTCAGTTTTATCATGCCCATATTTTAGAAGTTACGGGGGGGGGACACACATTTTACCACTTCGGAAGAGTCTCTCGCGCAAACTATTCAGTTTAGAAAAAAATGTTGTTAGAAACCTCAACATCATTTTCAAATACCTGTCCATAGATACCCCACACGTTTAGGTTTGATGAAAAAATTTTTTTTTGAGTTTCTGTTCTATGTATGGGGAACCCCAAAAATTTTGGATTTTTTTCTGATTTTATTTTCACATCTTAATGCGGTTCACAGAATACATCTACGTACCAAATTTCAATCATGTAGCTCTTATAGTTTCGGAATAAACTGGCTGTGACATACGGACGGACAGACAGACAGACAGACAGACATGACGAATCTATAAGGGTCCCGTTTTTGCCATTTTGGCTACGGAACCCTAAAAACAGTGAAGCCGGTAGTTCTAAATCAAAACGACCATCTACGAGTTTCGTTCAGGGCCCTACGAAAAAAAATTTTCGTGTAGAAGACCCATCTTTCGAAAAAGAAGTGAGTGACTTGTTGTTAGCTTCTGATCAGTCTGACAATGAAGATAATATTGAAGATTTTATTGTATTGGAGTCCGAGCTGATACAAAACCATGAAAGTGACTATGATGAAGATCAGGACCAGGACCAACGCCAGAACGCGGACCTAGGAGAAGAATCGGGTAGTGACAGTTCGGACAATATTCCAATATCGGAGTTAGTGAGAACTAATTATTACTACGGCAAAAATAGGTATAAATGGGCCAAGACGCCGCCTTCGGCTAGGGTACGTACCCCACAACATAATATTATAACATCTCGTGCTGGTTCTTCAAAATTGACTTCTGAAGATGGTAAAGATCACTACAGCATTTGGAATAAGCTTTTCGACGAAGAAATGCTCCAGTGCATTCTAACTTGGACCAATGTTAGAATTTCTAGTTACAGAACTAAGTTTGTCCGTTACAACAGACCTGAGTTGAATGATTTGGATATGATTGAACTCAAAGCCTTTATTGGCCTATTGTTTTACTCAGCTGTTTTGAAATCAAACAATGAAAACACGAGTTACTTGTTCGCTTCAGATGGCACAGGTTGTGAGATATTTAGGTGTGGAATGTCAGAGACAAGATTTCTAGTTTTGTTACTGTGTCTACGATTTGACAACCCAGATGATCGTGAAGAGAGGATGAAGACTGATAAATTGGCTGCCATATCCACTATTTTCAATAAGTTTGTTACCCATTCCCAACAGTTGTATAAATTGAGCGAATGTGCCACAGTGGACGAAATGCTTGTCAAATTTCGAGGAAGAAGTCATATGATATCATACATGCCAAAAAAGCCTGGTAAATATGGACTGATAATACGAGCACTATGTGATGCCAATGACTGTTACTTTTATAATGGTTATATTTACTCTGGAAAAGGCTCGGATGGTACCGGATTGACAGCACAAGAAAAAAAAAATTCTAGTTCCTACACAGTGTGTCCTACGCCTCACAAAACCCATTCATGGAACCAACCGTAATGTGACGGCTGACAATTGGTTTTCATCTATAGAGCTCGTTGACGAGCTATCATCACGGAAGCTGACATATGTAGGCACGCTGAAGAAAAACAAGAGGGAAATCCCTATTGAATTTCAGCCAAAGAAAGACAGAGAAATACAATCTACTTTATTTGGATTTACGAGCACAAAAACGTTATGCTCATACGTGCCAAAGATGAATAAAGCTGTACTGCTTGTATCTTCTATGCATCATGGTGACCAGGTAAATGAGAACACGAAAAAACCTGAAATTATTATGTATTATAACTCAACTAAAGGGGGCGTCGATGAGGCTGACAAAAAATGCTCGATTTACTCCAGTAGCCGTCGAACAAGGAGATGGCCTATGGTGTTGCTGTATCGTGTCCTAGACTTGAGTGCCATGAATGCGTACATTTTATATAACATGCACCAAACAAAAACTGTGGAAAGAGGAGATTTCCTAAAAAAATTAGCGCGTGTGCTTGTGGTGCCTCATGTACAAAGACGTGTTATGAATACACGATTGCCAAGAGAGCTGAGATTGACTATGACTCGAGTTTTAGGTAATGACATGGTTACAGAAGATGTCCAGGATCAAAACACCAGTCAAGGAACCAGAAGAGCATGTAGAATCTGTCCCGCGAAAAAACATAGGATGACTACCCATGTTTGTGTCGGGTGCAACAAACCTATGTGTCTCCAATGTTCTAGACCTTTGTGCACTGACTGCCAATAAATTTACGTTATTAGACTGTTGTCAAAATTTTTTATATTTGTTACCTGAAGTAGGTGTCTTGTGTTTTTGGTTTCTTGTATCTTACATTATGAGAAAAGAAGACTAATTTTGTTATAGGAATAAGTTTGCCTGTTTTTATACCTAAAAATGTAACCTATGTAGATTTACACTGAAAAGTGCCATAATTTTTGATTTTTCGAATTTCTATACTTTTTGAAATAAAAGTTTGTTGAGATTTATGAAAATAAACGTATAAATTTCTGAGTAATTGATTTATTCGATCAACACACATCCGTTAGATATAAATTAGCCACAGAGAAGAGAGTGATGAATAGACAAAGGTTGTCGACCTGGACTTTGGTAAAATATACAAGAAGGCGGGAATTTCAAATTATCTTTAACAAAGTTGATTATAAAAACACGTTATTTTATTGCTCAATCCCATAACAATAATATTCCATCAGTTTTAAAGCGATCCTATATCAAATTCCTAAAAAAAAATCTTGTACATATAGGAGCCTGTGAGACTCCACCTCCACAGTAGTGTTATGAAAACATGACGTCCATACTTAAAGGGTAATGAAGAGAAAAATAATAAAAGATATGCGTATTTTTTAATATTTATCTATTGTATATTTACTAAACAATGAATTAAACTAGGTAGATTAAAATAAATACCGGTAACCTACGTCAAAAATGTATACAGAGGGAGCAATGGGCATATGGACGTGCGGGTGGTTTGGGCATGCCCAATGCTCCCTCCTATTATGTTCAGTATAGGAGGATTTTTAGCTAAGTATTGGTTTATTTTTAATTACAGAAAGATGCCGTTTAATTTCAAAATGAAAGGTTTGCGACGGGAAATTCCTAAAGATTTAATATTACGAGCCATAGAAGAGGTATCAAAAGGATCAAAAATAAAAACAACAGCTAATTTTTCACATCTCACGATTATACAATAGCCTTTATATCAGAACCAACATAGTTAATTTATTCATGGGTCTTCAAAATCAATACATATTAAATAATTGCAACGCGTTTCTATGCAACGTGTTAACGTACCTGCCTACTTGTGTGAGATTTTTGAAACGCATCATTTACCACGCCCTGCATCGCCATTTCTTTGCCCACTCATCACAAGCATCCACTTCATTGCACGTAATAGATTTTTTACATAATAATACTTAAAAAAGAATACTAGATAATAATTTAACCAATTCCCAAATTGGTCAAATTATTATTATAGTTTTTCATTTTACGAGCAACTGGGATTTTGGAAATAAAAGATGGCAATTGTTCTAATCAAAATATAATATTGTATACCAAATTACTATGTGTAAATAAATTATGTAAATTAGCTTGATTGTAATTCATATAGGCCAATCTTACTATTGCTTTGCTAGCTAACATAGCAGATCTTAGCAAATCTAGCTAATATGAGAAGTAGCGAAGACTGTACGTACATACATAGATACTTCCAACTTAAGCATAGAATAGTAATAAGATAATTTGTTGTTAACTATAGAATCTTTTTATTGTAACTTGTACATAGTTTTAAGCATAGAATATATAATAAGAATTATAGGTAATAAGGCCCGTTTTATATTCATTATTAATTACACATTTACAAATTATTAGGCTAATATGATACGTAGCGAATATTTCAAAGTTAAGCATAGAATAGTAATAAGATAATTTGTTTGTTAACTTATAGAAGGTTTTTATTGTAACTTGTACATAGCTTTAGGCATAGAATATAGAATAAGAATTATAGCACATAGGTAGCAAGGCCCGTTTTATATTCATTATTAAATTACACATTTACCAATTATTATTTTAGTACATAGTTATTATTTAGTTATTTGGAGCACACAAAAAGGGAAAATGGAAATATACTTAGCTTTTATTGAAGCCTCTGGCAGAATAAATGAGCAGAGCTTCGCTCTGCATATATAAATAGCTTTTGCAGCTCTTTAACGGGCAGAGCTTCGCCCTATATTGCTGAACGGCTGCAAACACTATCACTGGGCAGAGCTTCGCTCTGTTCGACGATCATAATTCAACTGGCCTCCGTTCGTCCGAGCAGCGCCTTTTATAGTGGGGAGCAAACAAGTAGACATGGCGGGAATTCCGCCACGTGGTATTTAATATTTATAATATATAAGTGTTAACATGAAATAATATAACTAAAATTGGTAAATATATTTCCTTATCATTTTAAAATGAATTTCATAATTAAAGCAATAATCTAAAACTAATTAAGATACTCAAATACATATTGTACAATTTATTCGGATCGATGAGCCAGCGAAATAAGTAAGTAATTTGACTAATTTCTGCAAAGGAAGTTCATGATGGATTACATTTTAATATTGTTATTTATTTTGCCTATTTACAAGACGAATTATAAATATTTTAATAGACTAATATTACTATATTTTATTATTTCTCACATTACCTAAGTAATGAACCGTTACGTGTCGCAATCAAGACTCACTGAAAGAGGAGAAGAAAGAACATGCGAATTGCGAGGCCTTCTGTCGCTGGGCTCGCCGTTACCTCACTCAACACGTCGGCGGCCCATAGTGACTCTTTCAATAACACTATCAATGACACTACCAATGACACTACCATTGACACTACATTTGACACTACCAATGACACTATCAATATGTCGATGGAGAGCACCAGCAGCGGACAGAAGAGGGTTCATGTGCCGCTTCGTAAGCCGAAGATGGACTATTCGCAAACTATTCGTACCGAGCCAGAATTCACTGAACCGAACTTCCCGTCGCTTTCAGCTGGAAGAGATTCGCAAACTATTCGTCCCGCGCCAGAATTCACTGAACCGAACTTCCCGTCGCTTTCAGCTGGAAGAGGTCGCGGTTTAGCCAGAAGATTCAGCAAGTTGAACATTCAGCAGTAGCTTGCTCGGTGCAGCTTTTGACATTTAATAGGCATCGACACAGGAGATGATGAAATCACTAGTTCACCGTGCGCTTTTTCGTCGTCCGCCATTTTCTTATCCTTATTGCGTGCCCGTGTGTTCACGTTGATTTGTGAATCTCCTGATTCACTCCCGCGGCTCATTTCAAACTTCTCGGCGTGTAAAGTTCGGGGTCACCAGTTTTAGCGACGTCGTTGAGGTTCAGATGATATGAGATGAGAAGTAAAGAAAATGATCCTCGAAAAACGTAATTATATTTCGTCAAAATTACGAGCAAGCGATACAGGCGTCGCGTATCCCAGGCGGTGGCTGACTGGCGGGCGGCTCGCGCACTACGACGATCGGCGCGGGCGCAAGGAATGCGATAGCTACGCGGACCCTATAACTAGGTACTCACCAGCCGGTAATGTAGACGCATCGCGCGGCGATGCTTGTAAATATTTTTTGTTTTTACGATTGTGTGAATGTTGAGTGTTGTGTTTGATTAGTGTGTGTATGTGTAATGAATGTTAGTGTATGTATGAGTAGGTAACGTGTCACCCACAGTAGTTATAAAATATACCAATGACTCAAACTACGTTAGGCTAAGAACTTTTCAAATGACCCTCGTAATCTATTAATTTGGTAAGCCTACCTCTAATGTTCCCTCTTTTTCTAATTAACTGATTTAAATTCAAAGACATTTTCGACATGTGATAATAGTACCTATCTAACTGATATTGAGCTGAAACTAGCAGATATTTTGTGCATCAAACCCAATCCTTAAGGCATTTGTGCTTCCCTCGCTGTTGCTGCACCACGCGGCAGCACGCTACAACCCGGGGCTCCCGAGGACACCGCGTGGTCGACTCGAAAGGCGGCGGCACCTGCAATTAGTCGGCGTATACCTTGAAGCGCAAACTAAGCGTGTGATAGATTATTTGATTTTAAGGCAAAATTGGTATGAAATAATAAGTCTTGATTGCGACACGTAACGGTTCATTACTTAGGTAATGTGAGAAATAATAAAATATAGTAATATTAGTCTATTAAAATATTTATAATTCGTCTTGTAAATAGGCAAAATAAATAACAATATTAAAATGTAATCCATCATGAACTTCCTTTGCAGAAATTAGTCAAATTACTTACTTATTTCGCTGGCTCATCGATCCGAATAAATTGTACAATATTTGAGTATCTTAATTAGTTTTAGATTATTGCTTTAATTATGAAATTCATTTTAAAATGATAAGGAAATATATTTACCAATTTTAGTTATATTATTTCATGTTAACACTTATATATTATAAATATTAAATACCACGTGGCGGAATTCCCGCCATGTCTACTTGTTTGCTCCCCACTATAAAAGGCGCTGCTCGGACGAACGGAGGCCAGTTGAATTATGATCGTCGAACAGAGCGAAGCTCTGCCCAGTGATAGTGTTTGCAGCCGTTCAGCAATATAGGGCGAAGCTCTGCCCGTTAAAGAGCTGCAAAAGCTATTTATATATGCAGAGCGAAGCTCTGCTCATTTATTCTGCCAGAGGCTTCAATAAAAGCTAAGTATATTTCCATTTCCCCTTTTTGTGTGCTCCAAATAACTAAATAATAACTATGTACTAAAATAATAATTGGTAAATGTGTAATTTAATAATGAATATAAAACGGGCCTTGCTACCTATGTGCTATAATTCTTATTCTATATTCTATGCCTAAAGCTATGTACAAGTTACAATAAAAACCTTCTATAAGTTAACAAACAAATTATCTTATTACTATTCTATGCTTAACTTTGAAATATTCGCTACGTATCATATTAGCCTAATAATTTGTAAATGTGTAATTAATAATGAATATAAAACGGGCCTTATTACCTATAATTCTTATTATATATTCTATGCTTAAAACTATGTACAAGTTACAATAAAAAGATTCTATAGTTAACAACAAATTATCTTATTACTATTCTATGCTTAAGTTGGAAGTATCTATGTATGTACGTACAGTCTTCGCTACTTCTCATATTAGCTAGATTTGCTAAGATCTGCTATGTTAGCTAGCAAAGCAATAGTAAGATTGGCCTATATGAATTACAATCAAGCTAATTTACATAATTTATTTACACATAGTAATTTGGTATACAATATTATATTTTGATTAGAACAATTGCCATCTTTTATTTCCAAAATCCCAGTTGCTCGTAAAATGAAAAACTATAATAATAATTTGACCAATTTGGGAATTGGTTAAATTATTATCTAGTATTCTTTTTTAAGTATTATTATGTAAAAAATCTATTACGTGCAATGAAGTGGATGCTTGTGATGAGTGGGCAAAGAAATGGCGATGCAGGGCGTGGTAAATGATGCGTTTCAAAAATCTCACACAAGTAGGCAGGTACGTTAACACGTTGCATAGAAACGCGTTGCAATTATTTAATATGTATTGATTTTGAAGACCCATGAATAAATTAACTATGTTGGTTCTGATATAAAGGCTATTGTATAATCGTGAGATGTGAAAAATTAGCTGTTGTTTTTATTTTTGATCCTTTTGATACCTCTTCTATGGCTCGTAATATTAAATCTTTAGGAATTTCCCGTCGCAAACCTTTCATTTTGAAATTAAACGGCATCTTTCTGTAATTAAAAATAAACCAATACTTAGCTAAAAATCCTCCTATACTGAACATAATAGGAGGGAGCATTGGGCATGCCCAAACCACCCGCACGTCCATATGCCCATTGCTCCCTCTGTATACATTTTTGACGTAGGTTACCGGTATTTATTTTAATCTACCTAGTTTAATTCATTGTTTAGTAAATATACAATAGATAAATATTAAAAAATACGCATATCTTTTATTATTTTTCTCTTCATTACCCTTTAAGTATGGACGTCATGTTTTCATAACACTACTGTGGAGGTGGAGTCTCACAGGCTCCTATATGTACAAGATTTTTTTTTAGGAATTTGATATAGGATCGCTTTAAAACTGATGGAATATTATTGTTATGGGATTGAGCAATAAAATAACGTGTTTTTATAATCAACTTTGTTAAAGATAATTTGAAATTCCCGCCTTCTTGTATATTTTACCAAAGTCCAGGTCGACAACCTTTGTCTATTCATCACTCTCTTCTCTGTGGCTAATTTATATCTAACGGATGTGTGTTACCAAATTAATAGATTACGAGGGTCATTTGAAAAGTTCTTAGCCTAACGTAGTTTGAGTCATTGGTATATTTTATAACTACTGTGGGTGACACGTTACCTACTCATACATACACTAACATTCATTACACATACACACACTAATCAAACACAACACTCAACATTCACACAATCGTAAAAACAAAAAATATTTACAAGTATCGCCGCGCGATGCGTCTACATTACCGGCTGGTGAGTACCTAGTTATAGTGTCCGCGTAGCTATCGCATTCCTTGCGCCCGCGCCGATCGTCGTAGTGCGCGAGCCGCCCGCCAGTCAGCCACCGCCTGGGATACGCGACGCCTGTATCGCTTGCTCGTAATTTTGACGAAATATAATTACGTTTTTCGAGGATCATTTTCTTTACTTCTCATCTCATATCATCTGAACCTCAACGACGTCGCTAAAACTGGTGACCCCGAACTTTACACGCCGAGAAGTTTGAAATGAGCCGCGGGAGTGAATCAGGAGATTCACAAATCAACGTGAACACACGGGCACGCAATAAGGATAAGAAAATGGCGGACGACGAAAAAGCGCACGGTGAACTAGTGATTTCATCATCTCCTGTGTCGATGCCTATTAAATGTCAAAAGCTGCACCGAGCAAGCTACTGCTGAATGTTCAACTTGCTGAATCTTCTGGCTAAACCGCGACCTCTTCCAGCTGAAAGCGACGGGAAGTTCGGTTCAGTGAATTCTGGCGCGGGACGAATAGTTTGCGAATCTCTTCCAGCTGAAAGCGACGGGAAGTTCGGTTCAGTGAATTCTGGCTCGGTACGAATAGTTTGCGAATAGTCCATCTTCGGCTTACGAAGCGGCACATGAACCCTCTTCTGTCCGCTGCTGGTGCTCTCCATCGACATATTGATAGTGTCATTGGTAGTGTCAAATGTAGTGTCAATGGTAGTGTCATTGGTAGTGTCATTGATAGTGTTATTGAAAGAGTCACTATGGGCCGCCGACGTGTTGAGTGAGGTAACGGCGAGCCCAGCGACAGAAGGCCTCGCAATTCGCATGTTCTTTCTTCTCCTCTTTCAGTGTAAGGATAGCGTCCACGTCGAAGTCGTCGGGCACGTGGCGTCCGGGCAGCATCTCGATGCCGCGCAAGGGGCAGCAGCTGTCCAGCACGGTGAACGCCCAGCGCTTGGCGCGAGCCGTGCTGCACTCGGTGGACTTGTCCCTGGCCTCGTGCACCTCGCAGCCGAGCCCCGGGCTGTACTTGAACGGGTCCTTCGTGAGCTGCGCCAGCGCCAGCGACTCGCGCGGGAAGCCCTCGTCGCTGCGGCTCGCCAGCGCGTTGATGAGCGTGAAGTACAGCCCGTCCAGCTTGTACACGCGGAACGCGCCGTCGTCCTCCTCTGCTATGCTACACATCTGAGCAATAAAATCTTGGATGGGAGCCACTTTGTCCGGCATTGTAAAGACAGGCGGCAGCGTTTTTGCATTCTGATCCCACTTTAAGTAGTCAATAATATTGGTTAAGATATGGAAATAGTTACTCCTCCTTTGTGACTCATCTGGTATCTCTAAACCTATTTCGTGACTTCCTATTTTGGCATCATATGCATACCCCATTGGAATTTCTCCTGGGTAAATCATTTCATGGTAGTAATCAAGAACACCGTCTCGAAGATTGAATCGTAAAACAGTACTCTCTGCAATCACATACTGTGAGCCAGCCTTGCAGAAATAATTAATATCCATTACGTAGAAAATTTCTTGAATTATAGCATCATTTAAATATTTCAATTTAACAATATTTCTGATGTCTAGGCGCTCATCCTCCTCTGCATCTTTGAGCGCCTGCTCCTGTTTCTCTATCTCCTTTAGATGCTACAGATGCTATAGATGCTACCTAAGTAATCGTAAGTTAGTCGATGGCCTTACTAATATTAGTACTATAGATGCTACAGATGCTATAGATGCTACAGTACTAATATTAGTAAGGCCATCGACTAACTTACGATTACTTAGGTCAACAATTAGTTGGTAATGTGATAAAAAATCTACTCCAATAATTGGTTTAGTGACGTCGGCAATTACGAAACGCCATGGAAAATTACGACGAAGGCCTAAGTTCAAATTTAATTGTAAGTAACCGTAAGTATCGATAACTGACCCGTTAGCAGCACTTAATTGGTACGTGGTTTTGTTAATGCACTCCCGCACAGCTGATTTTGGGTATACACAGATATCACTGCCTGTATCTATTAAAAACTGTTCACGTCTGTCTGGGTCGGTGATGAAAGGACGACTCGAGGGGGCTTGGCAATCGCTGGTCGTCACCACAGATTGCCCGATGCGTTTCCCGGTTTGTGGTTACATGGCTTCTGGCACTTCCTTGCCTGCGCACCAAATTTGTGGTGGTACCAACAAACGGGAAATTTCTGGTAGCAGGAATTTGACCGGCGTGAAGCAGATCGGCTACGCTGTCGTTCATGACGTCTGTCCCGGGGTCTCGATCTGTCTGTATTACGGCTAGAAAGTGCGCTAACCTGCTTTGCCAACTCGGCGACTTGGCGAGTGAGTTGCTCCATAGCAGATGGTGGTGCGTCCGCGCTGACCTGGTGTACCTGGGGTGCGATGTCGTGAACTCGGTCAGCAAGCTACCCTAGTGCGTCCAAAGAGAGGGTAGACTGCGACGCAACGATAGGTTGCATTGAACTTGGTAGTCTACTGCTCCATATGGTTCTTAGAAAGTCCTCAGGTACTCTGGGTCCGGCGAGGTGCTGTAGGTGACGTAAGAATTGTGAAGGCTTTCGATTTCCCAGTTCCTCGTGCATCAACAATTGTTTCACCTTGTTTTCTCGGGATACAGATAATCGCTTGATTAGCTCAGCTTTCAGCTTTTCGTAATCAGGTGGTCCCGTGAGGATATCCTCTACCTCTGCCGCGTGCTGATTAATCCGGCGGTCAGTCAGGTTTGATATCCGCCAAAAGTTTTGTAATCCTTCATTGTACTAGCTTAATAGTCTATTTACTGAAAAATGCCGAAGAAGCAATCAAGAAACGCGTTTTATTTTTTTATGATGGACTTCAAAGAACGGCAGCAGAAAGAAGGTATCAATTATGGAAATATGGGAGCACTCGCTGATGCCGCAGGCAAAATATGGAAGGACGCGCCACCACACATACGAGCTAAGTTTCAAGAAAAAGCTAATAAAGGAAAGAAGACGTCAACTGGTGTGTCGTTAAAGGAGATAGAGAAACAGGAGCAGGCGCTCAAAGATGCAGAGGAGGATGAGCGCCTAGACATCAGAAATATTGTTAAATTGAAATATTTAAATGATGCTATAATTCAAGAAATTTTCTACGTAATGGATATTAATTATTTCTGCAAGGCTGGCTCACAGTATGTGATTGCAGAGAGTACTGTTTTACGATTCAATCTTCGAGACGGTGTTCTTGATTACTACCATGAAATGATTTACCCAGGAGAAATTCCAATGGGGTATGCATATGATGCCAAAATAGGAAGTCACGAAATAGGTTTAGAGATACCAGATGAGTCACAAAGGAGGAGTAACTATTTCCATATCTTAACCAATATTATTGACTACTTAAAGTGGGATCAGAATGCAAAAACGCTGCCGCCTGTCTTTACAATGCCGGACAAAGTGGCTCCCATCCAAGATTTTATTGCTCAGATGTGTAGCATAGCAGAGGAGGACGACGGCGCGTTCCGCGTGTACAAGCTGGACGGGCTGTACTTCACGCTCATCAACGCGCTGGCGAGCCGCAGCGACGAGGGCTTCCCGCGCGAGTCGCTGGCGCTGGCGCAGCTCACGAAGGACCCGTTCAAGTACAGCCCGGGGCTCGGCTGCGAGGTGCACGAGGCCAGGGACAAGTCCACCGAGTGCAGCACGGCTCGCGCCAAGCGCTGGGCGTTCACCGTGCTGGACAGCTGCTGCCCCTTGCGCGGCATCGAGATGCTGCCCGGACGCCACGTGCCCGACGACTTCGACGTGGACGCTATCCTTACACTGAAAGAGAAGAAAGAACATGCGAGGCCTTCTGTCGCTGGGCTCGCCGTTACGTTAACAAAACCACGTACCAATTAAGTGCTGCTAACGGGTCAGTTATCGATACTTACGGTTACTTACAATTAAATTTGAACTTAGGCCTTCGTCGTAATTTTCCATGGCGTTTCGTAATTGCCGACGTCACTAAACCAATTATTGGAGTAGATTTTTTATCACATTACCAACTAATTGTTGACCTAAGTAATCGTAAGTTAGTCGATGGCCTTACTAATATTAGTACTGTAGCATCTATAGTAAATAAATCTGTTTGTTCTCTGGTTTCCAGTGTGAAGGTGTTGGCTGGCGGCAACAGTAAGTTCCACGCGATTTTAGCAGAATTCCCAGAAATTACTCGTCCAGCCGGTATTGCAGGTACTGTCAAACACCACACTACACATCACATTCGCACTACACCAGGACCTCCAGTAACGTGTTCTCCCCGTAGACTCGCACCAGATAAACTTAAAGTTGCAAAAAAGGAATTCGATGTTATGCTCTCTTGTGGTATAGCTAGACCATCTGACAGCCCCTGGGCGTCCCCCTACACCTTGTCAGCAAGAAAGACAATGGGTGGCGTCCCTGTGGCGATTACAGACTTTTGAACGCGAGAACTATACCTGATAAATATCCAATTCGACATATACATGATTTTTCACACTGTTTGTCTGATTGTAAAATATTTTCAAAAATTGATTTAATAAAAGCTTACAACCAAATTCCAGTAAATGAACCAGATATACCTAAAACTGCGATTTCTACACCTTTTGGATTATTTGAATTTTGTTACATGAACTTTGGTTTACGTAATGCAGGTCAAACTTTTCAAAGATTTGTTGACGAACTCACTCGCGGGCTTGATTTTTGCTACCCTTATGTTGATGACATTTTGATTTTCTCAAAAAACAGTATTTTACACGAAAAACACTTACGTCAAATTTTCAGTCGCATGAAAAATTTCGGAATTCTTATAAATCCGGCCAAATGCGTGTTTGGCGTTTCAGAAATTAACTTTTTAGGTTATCATATATCTGAACAGGGCACGAGACCCATCGATAGCAAGGTCCAAGCTATTTTAGATTTTCCTGCACCTAAAACCGTCAGAGAACTTAGGAGATTCTTAGGAATGATAAATTTTTATAGGCGGTTCATTCCTAAAGCGGCTATTGTTCAAGCCCCTCTTAACGCATTATTGACTGGTAATTTGAAACCCAATCATCCCATTGATCTAACCGGGGATGCCTTTCAAGCTTTTCAGGACTGTAAGACTAGTTTGTGTCATGCAGCCCTGTTGGCTCATCCTGATAGCCAAGCTAAACTGGGACTTGTCACTGACGCTTCTGACACAGCGATAGGTGCAGTCCTACAGCAATTCAAAAATGACAGTTGGCAGCCCTTAGCATTTTTCACTCGTAAGCTGAGTCCCTCACAAGTCAAGTATTCCCCATACGATAGGAAACTACTAGCAATATACGAAAGTATAAAATACTTTCGTTACATGCTGGAAGCTGCTACTTTTACTATATACACTGATCACAGACCTCTTTGTTATGCATTCCATGACAGAAAAAGGAATTGTTCTCCTCGCCAATTCAGACATCTGGATTTCATATCACAGTTTTCAACAGACATTCAGCATATATCGGGTAAAGATAATGTCGTCGCCGACACTCTTTCCCGCATTGAGGAAATTCAACTGTTCCCAGTCGATCCAGATGCTTTGGCCCAGGCTCAGTCCACAGACGAAGAGTTGGCAGAATATCTCACAAAAGACACCTCTCTTCGACGTTCTAAAATTACATTACCTGGCAGTCGTACTGAATTGTACTGTGACATCAGTACAGCGACTCCCAGACCATTTGTCCCCAAGACTTTTCGAAGACAAATTTTCCATTGTCTCCATTCTCTCAGTCACCCCGGCGCAAACGCTACAGGCAAGCTCGTTGCACAACGCTTCGTATGGCCCCAAATTCGCAAAGATTGCCGTGAATGGTCTAAGGCATGTTTGGCTTGTCAGCGCTCAAAGGTAACTCGCCACGTATCTTCACCTTTAGGTACCCTGGATTTGCCTTCTGAGCGTTTCAAATATGTCCACATAGACCTGATTGGCCCACTGCCCCCATCTGGTCCATATCGGTACTGTTTGACAGCCGTCGATCGCTTCACGCGATGGCCGGAAGCTGTCCCTCTTACCGATATCACTGCAGAAACGGTGGCCAAAGCGTTCATCGAGACTTGGGCTGCTCGATTCGGATGTCCTACCGACATTGTAACAGACCGCGGTAGACAATTTGAATCGGGTCTATTTCAGCAGTTGTCTAAATACATCGGTTTTCAGCACCGAAAAACAACTGCTTACCACCCACAGTGCAACGGCTTGGTTGAGCGTTTTCACCGGCAACTCAAAGCCGCGATCGTTTGTCACGCCGACCCCAACTGGACTGAAACTTTACCTTTTATTCTTCTTGGCATTAGAAGTGCTTTCAAGGAGGACCTAAATGCGTCATCAGCTGAACTGATGTACGGTGAGCCACTTCGTCTACCTGGTGAGCTCCTCGGACACCATATGCCTGGACACACCACCGACATCACAGACTTCTCAGCTCGCATTAGATCCTTTGCCGAGAAAATAAAACCCACCCCAACCCAGCACCACTCTAATAACAAAATTTTCGTTTTTAAAAATCTTGCTACTTGTAGTCACGTATTCCTTCGTGATGACGTATTTACTACGAGGTGCACTCCAACCTGCCTATACTGGACCACATGAAATAGTAAAGAGAGGAAATAAATTTTTTAAAATTAAAATAAAGGGTAAGGATGTCACCGTATCTGTAGACCGCCTTAAGCCAGCGTACATTTTTATTGACAACACACATATTTGTGAAAAATCAACTCCAGTTCCCGAACCGTTTCAGTTGGAATCTAGACCGATTGAGACAGAAAGGACTACTCGTTCAGGACGACATGTCCGTTTTCCTGATTTTTATCGTCCGTAGACACGGCCTCTGGAGGGGAGTATTGTGGGTACGTTACCTACTCATACATACACTAACATTCATTACACATACACACACTAATCAAACACAACACTCAACATTCACACAATCATAAAAACAAAAAATATTTACAAGCATCGCCGCGCGATGCGTCTACATTACCGGCTGGTGAGTACCTAGTTATAGTGTCCGCGTAGCTATCGCATTCCTTGCGCCCGCGCCGATCGTCGTAGTGCGCGAGCCGCCCGCCAGTCAGCCACCGCCTGGGATACGCGACGCCTGTATCGCTTGCTCGTAATTTTGACGAAATATAATTACGTTTTTCGAGGATCATTTTCTTTACTTCTCATCTCATATCATCTGAACCTCAACGACGTCGCTAAAACTGGTGACCCCGAACTTTACACGCCGAGAAGTTTGAAATGAGCCGCGGGAGTGAATCAGGAGATTCACAAATCAACGTGAACACACGGGCACGCAATAAGGATAAGAAAATGGCGGACGACGAAAAAGCGCACGGTGAACTAGTGATTTCATCATCTCCTGTGTCGATGCCTATTACATGTCAAAAGCTGCACCGAGCAAGCTACTGCTGAATGTTCAACTTGCTGAATCTTCTGGCTAAACCGCGACCTCTTCCAGCTGAAAGCGACGGGAAGTTCGGTTCAGTGAATTCTGGCGCGGGACGAATAGTTTGCGAATCTCTTCCAGCTGAAAGCGACGGGAAGTTCGGTTCAGTGAATTCTGGCTCGGTACGAATAGTTTGCGAATAGTCCATCTTCGGCTTACGAAGCGGCACATGAACCCTCTTCTGTCCGCTGCTGGTGCTCTCCATCGACATATTGATAGTGTCATTGGTAGTGTCAAATGTAGTGTCAATGGTAGTGTCATTGGTAGTGTCATTGATAGTGTTATTGAAAGAGTCACTATGGGCCGCCGACGTGTTGAGTGAGGTAACGGCGAGCCCAGCGACAGAAGGCCTCGCAATTCGCATGTTCTTTCTTCTCCTCTTTCAGTGTAAGGATAGCGTCCACGTCGAAGTCGTCGGGCACGTGGCGTCCGGGCAGCATCTCGATGCCGCGCAAGGGGCAGCAGCTGTCCAGCACGGTGAACGCCCAGCGCTTGGCGCGAGCCGTGCTGCACTCGGTGGACTTGTCCCTGGCCTCGTGCACCTCGCAGCCGAGCCCCGGGCTGTACTTGAACGGGTCCTTCGTGAGCTGCGCCAGCGCCAGCGACTCGCGCGGGAAGCCCTCGTCGCTGCGGCTCGCCAGCGCGTTGATGAGCGTGAAGTACAGCCCGTCCAGCTTGTACACGCGGAACGCGCCGTCGTCCTCCTCTGCTATGCTACACATCTGAGCAATAAAATCTTGGATGGGAGCCACTTTGTCCGGCATTGTAAAGACAGGCGGCAGCGTTTTTGCATTCTGATCCCACTTTAAGTAGTCAATAATATTGGTTAAGATATGGAAATAGTTACTCCTCCTTTGTGACTCATCTGGTATCTCTAAACCTATTTCGTGACTTCCTATTTTGGCATCATATGCATACCCCATTGGAATTTCTCCTGGGTGAATCATTTCATGGTAGTAATCAAGAACACCGTCTCGAAGATTGAATCGTAAAACAGTACTCTCTGCAATCACATACTGTGAGCCAGCCTTGCAGAAATAATTAATATCCATTACGTAGAAAATTTCTTGAATTATAGCATCATTTAAATATTTCAATTTAACAATATTTCTGATGTCTAGGCGCTCATCCTCCTCTGCATCTTTGAGCGCCTGCTCCTGTTTCTCTATCTCCTTTAACGACACACCAGTTGACGTCTTCTTTCCTTTATTAGCTTTTTCTTGAAACTTAGCTCGTATGTGTGGTGGCGCGTCCTTCCATATTTTGCCTGCGGCATCAGCGAGTGCTCCCATATTTCCATAATTGATACCTTCTTTCTGCTGCCGTTCTTTGAAGTCCATCATAAAAAAATAAAACGCGTTTCTTGATTGCTTCTTCGGCATTTTTCAGTAAATAGACTATTAAGCTAGTACAATGAAGAATTACAAAACTTTTGGCGGATATCAAACCTGACTGACCGCCGGATTAATCAGCACGCGGCAGAGGTAGAGGATATCCTCACGGGACCACCTGATTACGAAAAGCTGAAAGCTGAGCTAATCAAGCGATTATCTGTATCCCGAGAAAACAAGGTGAAACAATTGTTGATGCACGAGGAACTGGGAAATCGAAAGCCTTCACAATTCTTACGTCACCTACAGCACCTCGCCGGACCCAGAGTACCTGAGGACTTTCTAAGAACCATATGGAGCAGTAGACTACCAAGTTCAATGCAACCTATCGTTGCGTCGCAGTCTACCCTCTCTTTGGACGCACTAGCGGAGCTTGCTGACCGAGTTCACGACATCGCACCCCAGGTACACCAGGTCAGCGCGGACGCACCACCATCTGCTATGGAGCAACTCACTCGCCAAGTCGCCGAGTTGGCAAAGCAGGTTAGCGCACTTTCTAGCCGTAATACAGACAGATCGAGACCCCGGGACAGACGTCATGAACGACAGCGTAGCCGATCTGCTTCACGCCGGTCAAATTCCTGCTACCAGAAATTTCCCGTTTGTTGGTACCACCACAAATTTGGTGCGCAGGCAAGGAAGTGCCAGAAGCCATGTAACCACAAACCGGGAAACGCATCGGGCAATCTGTGGTGACGACCAGCGATTGCCAAGCCCCCTCGAGTCGTCTTTTCATCACCGACCCAGACAGACGTGAACAGTTTTTAATAGATACAGGCAGTGATATCTGTGTATACCCAAAATCAGCTGTGCGGGAGTGCATTAACAAAACCACGTACCAATTAAGTGCTGCTAACGGGTCAGTTATCGATACTTACGGTTACTTACAATTAAATTTGAACTTAGGCCTTCGTCGTAATTTTCCATGGCGTTTCGTAATTGCCGACGTCACTAAACCAATTATTGGAGTAGATTTTTTATCACATTACCAACTAATTGTTGACCTAAGTAATCGTAAGTTAGTCGATGGCCTTACTAATATTAGTACTGTAGCATCTATAGTAAATAAATCTGTTTGTTCTCTGGTTTCCAGTGTGAAGGTGTTGGCTGGCGGCAACAGTAAGTTCCACGCGATTTTAGCAGAATTCCCAGAAATTACTCGTCCAGCCGGTATTGCAGGTACTGTCAAACACCACACTACACATCACATTCGCACTACACCAGGACCTCCAGTAACGTGTTCTCCCCGTAGACTCGCACCAGATAAACTTAAAGTTGCAAAAAAGGAATTCGATGTTATGCTCTCTTGTGGTATAGCTAGACCATCTGACAGCCCCTGGGCGTCCCCCTACACCTTGTCAGCAAGAAAGACAATGGGTGGCGTCCCTGTGGCGATTACAGACTTTTGAACGCGAGAACTATACCTGATAAATATCCAATTCGACATATACATGATTTTTCACACTGTTTGTCTGATTGTAAAATATTTTCAAAAATTGATTTAATAAAAGCTTACAACCAAATTCCAGTAAATGAACCAGATATACCTAAAACTGCGATTTCTACACCTTTTGGATTATTTGAATTTTGTTACATGAACTTTGGTTTACGTAATGCAGGTCAAACTTTTCAAAGATTTGTTGACGAACTCACTCGCGGGCTTGATTTTTGCTACCCTTATGTTGATGACATTTTGATTTTCTCAAAAAACAGTATTTTACACGAAAAACACTTACGTCAAATTTTCAGTCGCATGAAAAATTTCGGAATTCTTATAAATCCGGCCAAATGCGTGTTTGGCGTTTCAGAAATTAACTTAATGACACCGGATAAAGAAAATTGTAGCATCGAAAGTCTCACTGTAACCCCTACGAAGAAAATATGCAATCCTAATAATGACAGTCATGCAAAGTCAAGTGATAAGAGAAAAAAGTTGGAAACTGTTAAAAAGAGAGTTTTTGAGAAAAATGACACAGAAGATGGCAAAAACTGTCCAAAAAAAAAACTAAGAAGATTCCTGGAAAAACTAAAGGACAAAAAGGTAACAAATATCAATCTACTCATAAGAAAAATAAACCAAATAAAACCAAAACAAAAAGTAAAACAAATAAGAAAAGATATGACAGCGACACAGATTCTGAAAATGAAGATGTGAAGTACGCCGATAGTTCATCCGATGATGATTTTGGACAGAATCCTGGCATGGAAGATCGTTGGTATTGCTTTGTTTGTGAAACAGAAGATATTATGACAATGCGTCTTTGTCTTTTATGTGGTAGATATGTTCATGAGTTATGTGTAGGGCTCACAGAAGATATCGATAATTTCATTTGTCACGAATGTGATCAGAAATAATTTTGAGATTTACCAAAGATTAAAAGAAAATAATTAAGAAGAATTAAGATTAAGAAGTAAATACTAGTTTTCATAAATATAATTTTGAGACTGATTAAAGATTGATTTAAAGTAAGTTAATAGTTTTGACAAAAGTTAATAAAGACTGATTATAGCAAAGATTAATAATAGTTTTATCTGTATGAATGTTTGATTATTTTGTTAAGTAAGTGTTTTATGTGGAAGATATATTTTAAAAATATATAGACTGGTAAATGATACCAAAATAATATTATGCTAAAAAGTTAAATTAAAAACACTGTTTGAGTTAAATAAGAAGTTATTATTGTGATTTTGTTTTTTTTTTGGAACATTTATACTTTTTGAATAATATTACAAAGAAATTGTTATGTTAATTAATTTTTTTTATGTGGCAGTATTAAAAGCAAGTTAATTATTGTATAAGAAAAGACAATAAAACTACGATTGAAGCTGAAAATTGCTTTTATATTCCCTAAAAATACTAAGGTCAACTCTCCCCATACCCCGGTTCAAGTGTCCCTGCTGGTGGGGAGACTTGACTCATATCCCGTTTTTTATTAAAATATCACCAGTAAAATGAAGATAAACTGCATCTACTAGAGTAAGGCATCAAATAAGTATACAATCGATTTTCTAAACCCTATGAATAAGTAGTTGTGATATTTTGAATTAAAAGTGGTTCAACTCTGCCGGACTCCCCTACGTCAAGTCACAGCTATTCTTGAAAATGGATAAAATTGAACTTCGTGCAGTGATCAAATACTTGAATTTGAAAGGTTTAACTCGAAAAGCTATACATGAAGACATAACAGCTACTTTAGGTGAGTCCGCTCCTTCGTATGCGACTGTTAAAAACTGGGTAGCAGAGTTCAAACGGGGTCGGGAGTCCATTCAAGATGAGCCTCGTAGTGGTCGCCCCTCGACAGCTTCCACTGATGAAAACAAAGAAAAAATCTGTGACTTAATTTTATCTGATCGAAGATTGACTGTCGAGGAGATAGCTAAGACTGTAGGCATCTCTTCTGAACGAACACATCATATAATTACTACTGAACTTGGATTTTCTAAGGTGTCTGCGCGTTGGGTACCGCGGCTGCTTTCAGTGGAACAAAAACGCAACCGACTCACAACTTCCAGGGACTGTTTAGAGTTATATGAGGCTGATCCCCAGGAATTCATTGAAAGATTTATAACCATGGATGAAACCTGGGTTCACCACAATACACCTGAGACGAAAGAACAATCGAAACAATGGAAAAGAGCAGGATCACCCACCCCAAAGAAGGCAAAGGTCGTTTTATCGGCCGGCAAAGTCATGGCATCAGTTTTTTGGGATGCAAAGGGTATAATTTTGGTGGATTATTTAAAAAAAGGTGAAACAATAAACTCCGATTACTATTGCAACCTTCTGCGTCGTTTAAGAGAAAAAATAAAAGAAAAACGTCCAGGTTTATTGAGAAGGAAGGTCTTGTTTCATCAGGATAATGCGCGCGTTCACACCTCTGTGAAATCTATGGCAGAAATCCATCAGTGTGGCTTTGAATTGTTACCTTATCCCCCATATTCGCCGGATTTAGCACCGTCAGACTTTTATCTGTTCCCAAAGCTAAAAAAATTTTTCGGTGGTAAATATTTTTTTACAAATGAAGAGGTTATAGCTGCCGTGGACGCCTATTTTGAGGAGTTAGACGAAGATTTTTTTAAAACGGGTATCGAAGCTTTACCGGGTCGATGGAAAAAGTGTGTTAAGCTCGGGGGAGAGTATGTTGAAAAATAAAAATAAAATCAAAATCATGTGGTTTCATTAAGTATGTTAGGCTACGAACTTTTCAAATGACCCTCGTATGTTAAAGAAAGTCAGTTGCATGACATTGTCGTTTAGCGTATCTGTTGGCAGAAAAATATAATTTGCCCAACAGATTCAATAAAGAGAAGGAGTCAGCAGGGTGGAAATGGTACCTATTACAAGTTTTTGAAAAAACATCCCGAAATATCATTGCGAGTTCCACAGCCGACTATGGCTCGTTTCAAGGGATTCAACAAAAAAGTCGTTATGGAGTTTTTCGACAAATATGAGACCCTGCTTGATACTGGAAAATTTACTGCCCAACAAATTTATAATGTAGATTAGACCGGCTTAAGTACAGTGCATAAACCTTCAAAAGTTTTAGCACTTAAAGGCAGACGTCAGGTTGGCGCAGTTACAAGTGGAGAACGGGGGCTGAACTTGTGTTCATGTTGTCATGCACCAGCCTGCATGCTGATTTTTAAGCGCAAACGGATGACAGACGATATCAAAAGAGGAGGACCGCCTAATACCCTGTACAGTTGCTCGGACAGTGGATGGATAACTTCAGAGTTATTTTTTGAATGGTTGCAGCATTTCGTTAGGAGCACACGACTAGACAAAGGCAAGAAAAATCAGATTCTTCTCATTTCAGATGGACATTCGACCCACACAAAGAACTTAGATGCCATTAACTTTGCACGGGACTAGGGAATTGTTATGCTCTCATTACTACCTCATACTACACACAAGCTCCAGCCACTAGACCGATCATTCTTCAAGCCGTTGAAAAATAATTTCAATTTTGCTTGTACTTCAAAACCACCCTAACTGTCATCAAACAGGTAAACATATCAGAGATTTTGGGAATGGCAATACCCTCGTTCTGTCTGTATGGAAACAGCTATTCACGGATTTGAGACCTCGGGATTGTGGCCCTGCAATCGTTTCAAAATCAGAGATGATGATACGTAGTGCTCGACGGTGATGGTGAAGTACTAGACATTTGCTCATTAACTACTTCGCAGCAACCTGAGGATCAAAACTTGGAAACTTGGAACAAATCACGTGCAAATAAGAGTTCAGAAGTTTCCCAAGTTTTGAATGCTGAAGAATATAAAAAGACTCGAGATTCGGACAGTCATTCAAAGTTACACCCCTAAACCTGCTTTACGTCCGAAACGGATCACAAAAAATGCAGCTACTGCCCAAGTACTTACAGCTTTGTGCTGGAGATGACAAAAATGCTTGTAATTACATATGTAATGACCGCATAAAAAGGAAACCATTATAATTGCTATGCAAGATTAAATTAATTATAAATGTAATAGTTTATAGAAGTACTTTCAGTTCATTTGCTGTGATTTTAAACCTAAAACTAATTATAACTATTATTAGATATCCAAGTACGATTAAGGAAAAGCGTGGTACAAATTAGGCAAACATGATCCCAAATCGTACCTTTTCCACATTTTTTAAGAATAAATATTACTCAAAGTTTACGAATTGTAAGTGCAAAATAGTATATGCTCTTGATTACTTATAGAATAAAGGTCCTACTATAACAAACAGTATGCAATTGGAAGAGATCATTGAATTATTCCCTACCTGGATTCATTGATCATGTCCCTACAGCAGCACTTTTCTGAGAGCCATTTACCTGCGTTTTTATTACTGCCTTACGATGACTTTGTAAAAAAAATGGAAACTCCTTGTAATTATGTACTACAATTTAAGTAATTTTCTTGGCTAGGCTGAACTGTGGAATAACATGCGGAAGCAAAAAAAATGTGACACAGAGTGAACTGAAGGATATAGATTTAGTTGCGCTTGTTGGACAAACACAGCTGTTCTATCCAACCATAAAAGAAGCGCTTTTTATTTCACTTGCACAGCCCTGTACAACATGCACTATCGACAGATCATTTAGTACTTTACGTAGAGTAAAAACTTGGTTACGGTCAGCGATGACAGAAAACCGGCTTGTTGGCCTCTGATGAGTGTGCACAAGAAGAGGGTTCAAGAAAATTCAACCAAAATCCCCGCAAACTATTATTGAAGTAGTGTAGGTAAGGTATATAAAAAGCATTTTTATTTTCTACTACTTGAGTTTTTACTTTTATTTGCTTCTGCCCAACCCTTTACGAAAGTCTGGGTACGCCCATGGCTGAAGATATAAAAAAATTAGGTAATAGAGGCCGTGAAAGAATCATATTTTTTTGCAATACAGTTGGATGAGAGTACTGTACGGATGTTGTCAACTGCCAGTTTTTGTTCGATACATACAAAACGAAACAATCAAAGACGAATTGCTGTTTTCAACAGAGATAACGACAACTTCGAAAGCGATTGATATAATGACAGCAACCTCTTTTTTTGATAAAAATTTAACCGTCATGAAAAAAGTTGATAGGCGTACCTATACACAGACGGCGCTCCGGCAATGCTTGGATCCCGATCAGGATTCATACAGTTGGTCAAAGAAAAAATCCTAACGTTGTTAATAGTATTCACTAGCAGAGCTTATGTCCGCGACTGGGGGTGCAATTGGAGTGGCGCACTGGGCAGAGCATGTGTGATTTTTTATTTGCCATCGACACGGAAAGAAGAAGGGTATTCACTGTTTTATACACCGTCAAGCCAGCTAAAACCCTTTCAAACGAACTCTATGACGTCTTAATATTATGCATCAAAATTGTAAATTATGTCAAAAAGTGTGCATTAAACGCGCGTTTTTTTTTACAACTCTCTGTGGAAATTTGGGCACAGAACACAAGACATTTTTATTTTATACAGAAGTGGAGGAAGATGAGGAAAAGAACAAGAGGAAATAATTATGTTGACAAGATTATTTGAACTGCGAGATGAAGTAATCCAGTTTTTAGAAAATCAAAAGCAATGCGATTTGTTTTGGAACTTAAGACACCATGGGTCCAAGTAATATTAGCTTATCTATCAGATATTTTCGATTCATTGAACACTCTGAATATGAAATTACAAGGCGGAGACTCGAATGTTTATTATCGGGATGCTATCACGACATACACTGAGAAGTTGCAACTGTAGAAACGCTAAATTTTGGAGTCCAACTATTGCTGCTTTCCCAAACTATTTGCGATCACAGAAGAAGCCGGCTTTAAGGAGATTTTCGACGAAACTGATACCAAGACTAATGTAGAAAACCATTTGCAGCACCTCACGGACGAATTCAAGCGTTACTTTCCCGATTCGTGTAATACAATTATTTATCAATTAGCGACCGATCTTTTTCACGTCGACTGGAGACAGCGATAATATTTCTGATGAACAAAAAAATGAAGTCACTGGTGAGGAAAACGAAGAACAAAGAAATGAGGAAGAGAGTAGAATTGAGCAAGGCAACTATGTTATCGTCGTAAGTTTCCTGGCAAAAAGAGATATTACAAATATGTTTGTATTGTCCACAAAGTAAATAATACAGAAATGGAAGTTATGGCTATGGTAGCATAATAATATGATGAGTCTAAAACAGTATTAAATATTAAAATAATTAATATTAAAATAAAATAAAACAAAAATTCTTTGATCTTTTAAACAAAAATAAAATAAAAGTACAAATAATATGTTTGTGATCACCTGCTCTATATTATTTGTATTCATAAATGTTATGTAAAGAATTATATTATTTAATAAGTATAATTAGTATAAGAATTGCTGTCCTCGCACCTATTTGCAATACCCAAAAGGTGACTAAGTCAAAAGTTCCTATATTGTTTATCACCCATACTGTACACTTAGTGAGCAAATAAAGAAATTGAAATTGAAAAGAAATTGAAATACAGTAATACCCCGACTTACGCTACCCCGTTTTACGCGAATTCGAAGATACGCGGTTTTTCATTTTGATTGCCGCGCGCATCGGCTCTCTCGCTCCGCTCACTCAGTGTTCAATTTGCGACAGGTTTAAACGTGTTCCGCGTGAAATTGTTTTAAGTGCGCAGTGCGTTTTACTTATAATTTCTAATTATGTCGTCTAAAAGAACGAAAAATGAGTCATTTGAGCCTAACAAGAAAAGAAAAACACTGTCTTTGGAGTGTAAACTGAATATAATTAAAGACTTTGAAGCAAAAATGAAAATTTGTGAATTGGCAAAGAAATTTGACCTACCGGAATCAACAGTCCGAACGGTTGTAAAAGGTAAAGAAAAAATCATGACCGCTGTGAAAGACTCTCAATCTTTGAATTCAAGTATCATCCGTAAGCGTCACGGTATTATCGCACAGATGGAAACATTGCTACAGTCATGGTGTGATAATCAAGTAAGAGTGAAAAATTGTCCTGTTGATCAAAATACAGTGTGCTTTCAAGCAAAGCAGATTTTTGAAAAACTAAAAGAAGAAGCTGGGGAGGCGGCTGAAAATGAAGTGTTTAAAGCTAGTAACGGCTGGTTCAGCCGATTTAAGAGTCGTTGTAATTGGCATAGCATCGCAGAGAGTGGAGAAGCGGCAAGCGCTGATAAAGAAACTGCATCTCTCTATCCAGAAAAACTCAAAACAATGATAGATGAAGGTGGCTACACTAGTCCAACTATTTTCAACGTAGATGAAACAGGTCTTTTTTGGAAGAAAATGCCTAAAAGAACTTTTATTGCGCGTGAAGAGAAAACTTTTCCAGGTTTTAAAGCCGCCAAGGATCGATTAACAGTGATGGTTGGTGCGAATGCAGCTGGAGATTGTAAATTAAAACCTCTCTTAGTTTATCGCTCAGAAAATCCAAGAGCCTTAAAAAATAAATCTAAAGCTGGTTTGCCTGTCATTTGGAAGTCTAATGCAAAAGCTTGGGTGACAGCTTCTCTTTTTGAAGACTGGTTTGGCCATCATTTTATTCCTGAAGTCGAACGTTACTGCCGATTAAAAGAAATCCCATTTAAAGTGATGCTACTAATTGACAATGCGCCAGGTCATCCTCCCACAACTCTAATTAATTTCGATCCACGTGTGGAAGTTGTATTTTTGCCACCAAACACTACCAGCTTGCTTCAACCAATGGACCAGGGAGTCATTAAAACATTTAAAGCTTACTACACAAGGCGGTCATTTGCACATCTACATGAAGCTATGAGACAAAACAATGAGCTTTCTGTTAAAGACTTTTGGAAGCAATTCAATGTTTTAGATGCTGTAAGAATTATTGGACAATCTTGGAATGAGGTTTCACAAAAAACTCTCAATGGTGTCTGGAAAAAACTGTGTCCATTTTTTTTCACCTCTGAAACCCAAGGAGAAACCATTTCAGATCCTGAACAAATCGATAGCATAATAGAAGAAGTGGTCGATATCGCCAAGCAATTAAATTTAGAGGTCGATAATGATGACGTTCAAGAATTGCTAGATTCACACAATCAAGAGCTAACAATTGACGAGGTTATAGAAATGCGTAAGTATGAGCAAGATATTGACCAAACTGATTCGCTAGACCCAGTTGAATCGGTAAATCAAATGACAATTGCAAACTTAACAGAAGGGCTCAATTCAATTGAAGAGGGGTTACAAATTTTAGAAAAAATTGATTCTAATGAAGAACGCATTTCTACTACAAAACGAGGGATAAAAAAATTACTGGTATGCTACGAGGAAATTTTACGTGAAAAGAAGAAAAATTTAACTCGTCAGGCAACACTGTTAGAATATATGAAGCCTTCGACATCAAAATAACTTCGGTTTAGCTTACTTTATTCATAACAATGTAATATTTTTTTATTATCCTACACTTTATTAAACATTTTTCTTCTAAATCATTGTTTTCTTTAAACTCTGGTCCCGATTAAACAAACTTTATATGTATTTATATGCAACGTTGAACCCCGACTTACGCGAATTCGACTTACACGGCAACCGCTCGGACCCACCTATCGCGTAAGTCCGGGGTATTACTGTATTCAAAGAAAATGATAGGGATATTAGTGCTGTAACCGAATCTAAAATTTTAATAAAAACAATAACTGTGCATAACCAAAAGTTCAATACTTCCTAATTTTTAATACGATTTTGCACCAAGATGCACATCCACAGCAACTTTTTATAAAATAAACACTTTTTATATTTTTTTTTACATTCACACATATACAAGCTTCAGCTTAGTTTGGCACTATGTAGCATATCTTTAGTTATTTATTTATTGCCATACTATATTTTCATTATTATTATTATTTATTTATATTCATTGTAGGTATTTTTTTAAAAAAAGAAAGAAACTCATGACAAATTATCGTAACAGCCCTATTAGATGTAAGGGAGCGACCTATCACCTTTTCGCTCCAAGCCATCCTCACCTGCCCGTGGTGCATCCTGCCGAACAACAAACGAGGCTCTGGCAAACCGACTGGTGGCGGTAAAACCATCACGATTGAAGACATAGCTAAATACCACAGGCCGTTGACGGGCAGCAGCGTCACCGGAGCAAGAAGCTACGCCCTGCGATCGCCAACCCGCCTGCCCAGCGTGGCGATTATGGGTATATCCTCCAGATGTTTGCCCTAAGTGGCGAACAACTGTAGAGGCCTATGTCCAGCTGTGGACTGCAATAGGCTGATGATGATGATGAACCTATTAGATGATGGATTCACATTCGCGAGTGCGAAAAAAAAATCAAATACGTTCATGGCTCTGCCATATTTATTTTAAGAAATGCCACCGGCAACTTATATATTGCGTCAATATTCTACTTAAAACTACATTTTATGCACATTTCATAATATTCAGAAATCATTTCACTTCGGCTATGGTACTGCGATCGCCAACCCGCCTGCCCAGCGTGGGCGATTATGGGTATATTCTCCAGATGTTTGCCCTAAGTGGTTAACAACTGGAGAGGCTTATGTCCAGCAGTGGACTGCAATAGGCTGATGATAATGGTACTTGAACTGCAATATTTTTATTAAATAACAATACATATAATAATAAACATGTTCATGTTCAATTCCGTAAAAAAGTTTGATTGCTCAACTGCAAAGTTTAAAACTTTATGAATGTACCAACCTGTTACATTTTCTTAACTAAATAGCTATTTACTTATTGTTTCTGAACTAACTTCATTCTCTTTTATGTCTTCATTAATTTCAGCCTTAGCTTCTTCATCAACCTTTTCACCCTCCTCACCATTTTTTCGAGCCACATTCGTTTCAACTCTAGCTTCTTCATCAACCTTTTCACCCTCATCACCATTTTTTCGAGCCACATTCGTTTCAACTCTAGCTTCTTCATCAACCTTTTCACCCTCATCACCATTTTTTCGAGCCACATTCGTTTCAACCTTAGCTTCTATGTTCTTAACATCACCATCATTCTTATCATCATCGTCATCATCATCATCATCATCACCGTAATTAAGGTC
This sequence comes from Conogethes punctiferalis, assembly GCA_031163375.1. Taxonomy (NCBI): domain Eukaryota; kingdom Metazoa; phylum Arthropoda; class Insecta; order Lepidoptera; family Crambidae; genus Conogethes; species Conogethes punctiferalis. The sequence goes on along the minus strand of CM062095.1, from coordinate 13,117,028 downwards.
CTTTTCGCCGTCTTCCAGCGTTTTATCAACGGTGACCTCTTCGCTGGGCTCGTAAGTATGCTGGTTCAGTTTTTCCAGCCATGTTGCCATAGAGTTACCCTCAATTTCCCCTTTGACTATGTTAGGGTATATATGCTCGTGTTTGAACTTTTGCACAGACTCCTCTTCCGCCTCCCATGTCAGGCTGTCGTGACTGCTCTTGTATCTAGCGTCGTATCTGTTGTAATGCACCTAGAAGGAAACGAGCAAATAAACGGCGTGCAAAGGTCGGCACAAGTCGAACATGTTAACACTTACACTGGCCTGCTCTCACAGGGAAAAAAGAATAAAATTCAAATAAAATATTGCTCTTTAGAGATATTTTACATTAGCAATATAAATTAGCAGAGCTCGCTGTCAGTTTCAAGTATATCTAGAGGGAAAGGGGATGTAAGGGAGCGGCCTATCACCTTTTCGCTCCAAGCCATCCTCACCTGCCCGTGGTGCATTCTGCCAAACAACAAACGAGGCTCTGGCAAACCGACTGGTGGCGGTAAAACCATCACGATAGAAGGCGTAGCTAAATACCACAGGCCGATGACGGGCAGCAGCGTCACCGGAACAAGAAGCTACGCCCTGCGATCGCCAACCCGCCTGCCCAGCGTGGCGATTATGGGTATATCCTCCAGATGTTTGCCCTAGGTGGCGAGCAGCTGGAGAGGCCTATGTCCAGCAGTGGACTGCAATAGACTGAAAAATGATGATGATGATCTAGAGGAAAATATTTAAAGCTATATTTGAATTTTATTCCTTTTGTCGAATGGGAGCAGGGCGGTGTAAGTGATCCATGACCTTGAAACTACTACTGGCTTAATCGGGCATCAGGTTAACAGCATTGTTCGTTCACTAGTAGAAAAAAGTTTGACGACACCGTCCATGGACACTCGCAACTCTTATCGAGTTTAGCGTCGCTGCCGTCGTGTGTCTTACCATATCCAACACTAAGCCCAGCCCAGGCGCCGTCGGGATCATGACCTTCTCCTTCCCGAAGGCTCGCTCCAGCACGCTGGGCTCCGCGTGACCGCGCAATACCGCTATGGCCAAACCGACCATCTTGCGGATCTGATGCAGCATGAAGCTTTGGCCCTGTTGACAAACAAGGCTGCTTTGTAATTGAATGCGATGTTTTTTTTTATAGTAGCTTGGCATAATGGCTTCTCTTCGCCTGGTGGAAAGCGAAAGAGTAGCCCAAGTCGCTGTGACAACGGGCAACCCCCCACGAGCTCCGGAAACCCTACTCACCGGCAGGAACACGGCTCGGAGGTCATTTGGCTGCGTTATTCTTTGTTTTTTTATGCGAGAGGCGGCAGACGAGCAATGCCTGATGGTAAGCAGTCGACACCGCCCATGGACACCCGCAGCTCTAACAGAGTTTAAGGACGCTGCCGGGCTGTTAAATATGAATATTCTATAGGGTGGAGGTCCTTCCCCGGACGGAGATTCGCTATGCCCTACCTCTCTTGTTTGATGTTTAGCATGATGAAACCATAACATGTACATTTGGGACAATTTCCTAAAGCCAGGGCCATGCTGATTTTAATAACAGGCAAAAAGCGGCAAGAATCACGTTTGTATAAATAAATATTATTCTGAATAAATAAATATTATTTTTCATTTTATTATTATTTATGAAAGTAAAAATAAAACAGTATTTTGTGAATATTTCAAGTCCCTAATTGTCTAGTTATTGCAGTTCTTGAGATACAGTGATGGATGGATAGACAAACAGACTGCCAAGACTTTGTAATACCTTCCTGATTTTACCCTTTAGGAACAAAACCCTAGAAACAATTATGGCGTTTGATTTGTAATGTTTATCCAGAAGTTTTGGTTGTTTAAATAAAAAATACACTTTACCTTCACTAACAAAACAGCAAATTCCATATCAGACTCGACAAAAACTTTCTCTACAGAAAATCCCATCATGTATCTAGAGGCTGATGGATCCTGGAAATGTCTGGAACAAATTACATATGCAAATTAATTATCCACCTAACCATCACTTTAAGCTTAGCAAACAGCGGTAGAATCATTTTTGGTTATACTGACAATTTATTAGCGTTCTATTTAAGACTATTTGAATAAAAAAAATATTATTCTACTCTCTTAAATTGCCTTCTTTAACTGCTAAATATGAGATATATTACGATAAACAGTTAAATTAATTGCCTTCTGTACCTGCTAAATATGGAATACATATGTATTACGCCTATGGTAAACAGTCTGATATCTCAGGAATTACCCAAAGAAACAGATTCTATCCCAACCCTTTTAACTGCAATAAAAATTATGAAATGTGACTATATCATGAAATCTGATCATTTTATGGAAAAAAATATGAGTATTTTATGAAATCCGACCTTTAGTGAGATGCAATGATTTTCTGACATCCAACCATTTCTTGAAAGTGATTAATTCTATAAGATCATGACATATTATGATACATAATTAGGACTAAGATGAAGTAGGTATTAATAAAGCACTTACTTCTTTTCCGTAAAATTATGGTAACATTTAGTGCCCTTATACACAGATAGCACTTTATTGACCTCTTCCAACTTCTCAGGAGGTATTCTGTACTGCCTCCTCTCCTCATCCGTTACCAGACTGGAGTCAAATACAAAGGTAGGAAGGGTATAACTGTATGTTCGGGCGTCGCATTTACATTTTGAGTTGAATCTGTTTGTTACTCTCTTCATACCAAATATTTTTATACAATCAGGCAACCTTTTGTTAATTTCTTCAACATTTACTTCAAGAGCTGCAAGAGAGGAAGTGTTAGATAGTGTAAAAATATATAGCAGGTAGATATTTCATTACTTGGCAAAATATGATGAAATAGTTGAAGCATATGACATAAATTATGTAAGGTTTGGGTTGACATAATTTGATGATTATAATAAAATTGGTTCCCATTGGTGTTTTTTCATAAAATCACAGAGCCCCTTTAGACTAAAATCACCCAAGAAATACAAAATAGTCACAGTATGTAATTTAACATCAAATGATCTCTGAATAAATAAATAAATAACCCAAGACATGCCACGCTGGGCCACACAGCATCAACTCGCCCCAAACTAAGCGGAAACTTGTACTATGGGTACTAGACACCTGATAAACATACGTTTTTTTCCTTTTTTCTAAATAAATACATATATCATACATAGAAAACACCCAGACCAATACAAACAATGTTCATGAACACAAATGTTTGTACTGTGTGGGAATCGAACCCACAACCCTTGGCTCAGAAGGCAGAGGTCACCAAAAGAGCTATCGAGGCAGTCGGTGAATGAGAATCAACAGTGAATGATGAAGTAAGCATTATCCGAACCAATTACAATACCAAAAAATACTAACGCAGCTTCAATGACACAACCTGTCGTGCGGCAGAGACACCCTTGTCCGTCCGTGAGCTGCGTTGAAACTGAGTGTTCTGCTGATTGTTAAAATCGTCTTCTGTGACATACTTAACGTCTAATAACGCCTTGAACAAATCCTCTTCTATTGTTCTCACTCCGGGATTCCTAAAAATGTTAAACTTCAGTGATGTAGACACTAAAGATAATCAAACCTAATATTTTTTTCTAAATAATTATGATGATAGCTAAGACAACCCTATCGTCATTACCAGATTACTGTAGGGACTGCAGTGGTGCAGAAGGGACTTGGAAAAGTTTTACCACCTCGGCCGTAAAGAGCTAAGATGCTGATTTGAGGCAGAACAAAATAAGAGATCTTGTGAATAAAATAATATTATATACCTCTGCATTCCAAAGTAATCTACTCCGCAATAACCTAAAAGTAATGCTACTTTTTTCTTTTTTATTCTCTCAACAGGCTTGTCACAGATTCTCTTCTCTTCCGATTCTCCATTTTCTTTCTTATTAGGATTAATTTCTTCCCACTGGCGTTTAATATACCTCCTTTTATACCGAGTCATATTTCTATTTGGGACTAATTCTTCGGTCTCTTGGCTTTTTTCTACTTTTGCAACATCCATGGCCGTGACAAATCTAAACTGGATTCCTGTTGATTCATTAAAAGATAATTAAGATCTTCGTATTGATTATGAATTACAAATTATATGAAACTTACAAAGACTACAATGTTTACATAAATATACACCTAACCTAAAATTTATCCAAATATTTCAAACACAACAGCAATATTTATTAAAAAAGGTAAAGGTACCACACAAAGTTAAGTAAAACCTCAAAAAATATCGAAATAACACAGAAGGACGACACTTTAAAATTTCATCTACCATGTGATTTGCAAAACATTGTGCGAAATACCTGGTCTAAGAGGATGTAGCGGCAAAGTCTTTCTCAACGTATTTACAAAAGATTTTAAAAACGAGACGGACATACCTAAAATAAATGTATTAATTCACTAACAATAATTGATTGATACAGCGTGTCGGTAAAACAAATTTGTTTTTTTTTAGATTAGTTAAACGGCTGTCACAATACGTTAGCCATTTTGTTTGCTATTAGTTTCTGAACGAATGAATGTGATTACTGAGCGTATAAGTGAACGGACTGAATGAACGAATGAGAATCGAACGGCCAACCCCTAGAAACCAACTAAATAGTGATAGGACAGTTAAATCAAAACCGGTTTTTACTACAATGTTCAATTGTTCATATTTATCGATTAACATGTGATTAATATGTAAAATAACTTTAGGTAATTAAATATGTAAACTTATTTAACGTAATTCGCTTTTAGGGTTCCATTACCAAATGGCAAAAATCGGATCTCTTATAGATTCGTCATATCTGTCTGTCAGTCGGTATGTCGCAGACACTATTTTCGAAACTAAGAACCAAATTGTTGTAAGGGCTCGTGACCTTAGTTAGAAAGAAGACCGTTTTATAGTTGCGAGGTGTTTTACACCGTGGCTGTTTAAAAACGGTGTCTACTAAGAGTGGCCTCTCCAAGATTCGTCTACTACACCGATTGTCGGTTCTACGGTATACATTTACGATTACGACCCACTGCCATTCAACATACTAATCCTAAGTGTTGTCTATAACTTTCCCTCCTCTCCTCATCTTTTTTTAACAAGATACCAAGCATAACTGGAGAGGCCTACCTATGTCCAGCAGTGGACTACTACAAAACTACAATAGACTGATGATGATGATATAATAATCGACTGGCTCGGTGGTTCAATTGGTAGTGACCTCTGTCTGCTTTCTGAGCCAAGGCTCGTGGGTTCGATCCCCACACATTACAAACATTTGTGTGCATGAACATGTCTGTTTGTAATGGTCTGGGTGTTTTCTATGTATAATTATGTATTTATTTCCAAAAAAAATAATATCTAAGTAAGTTTATCAGTTGTCTAGTACCCATAGTACAAGCTTCGGCTTAGTTTGGGGCTAGATGGCGCTGTATGGCCCAGCGTGGCATGTCTTGGGTTATTTATTTATTTATTCATCATAAGCCTATTGCAGCCCACTGCTGGACATAGGCCTCTCCAGTTGTTCGCCTCTTAGGGCAAACATCAACATTATTTATTATTATATAAAAATATAAATAATAATAAATAAATCTATGCCTCCATTTGGGTAGAATCTATTGATTGTCGACCTTAGATTTTTTTAAAGCTTTTTTTAAGTAATAGGTACTTAAGAAAGAAATACGACATGATTGGCACTCTGACCCGACCCGCCCAATCCAATTTACAAAAGTTCGTTTCCTAAATTGATCCGACCGGCAATCGAACCCGGTACTAATCATCTACGTTTTAAGTGAGACCGTCATTCTACAGGGGTAGCTAGTAACTAGTAGGTATATTGAGGTTTAAGATCTTTATTCTCATTAAGAATTACATTTAATTCATTTACCATGAGAACATAAAACTTACAAAATATAAACGATACAAGCAACATTTGATAAACAAATGAAAGAAACAAAGGAAGTCGGAGGTAGGAGCACAATTTTTCAAGCCGAGCGTCTTTAAGTTTATCACGCGTCAGGCGTAGATCGACAGTGGAACATTTCTATGAACGCGGACATAAAGCTCAACTAAGTACGCTCAGTGCAAACTAGATGTGGCTCGATGAGTTGCGTCTACTTTAGTGAGAAACATAAGCTGATGAGTTTTTAGAACTAAATTTTAGATCTTAATATGTGAAACTTTAGCAGTTTTTTGAAATTTATGATGTATTGGGTTTCTTTGATATCTTTAGGGAGTTTATTATAGATTTGCGCTCCTTCATACATAAGGCTTCTTTTTCCATAGTTAGTTCTTGGTGTTCGGAGAATAAGGTCGTTGGCATTTCTCAATTTAATTTTTTGAATTTGAGTTTTCTTAGTAAAGCTTATTTGAGTATGAATATCTTTAGAAATAATTTTTCGAACTAATAGGCAAGTAAAATATATGTATGATTGATTGATATTTAATAACTTAGTTTCTCTATATATTGTCTTCGATGGCGTTGAATACTTATAATTGAATAGAACTTTTATGACCCTATTTTGGATTCTTTGTATTGCATTTAAATTACTTTTTGCTGCCGACCCCCATATTTCTATTAAATATATTGCGATGAACTATCCTAGCGTTATGCTATGACTCAGTCCATTTGTGACTCAACAAAGCTGAGTTTAATATACCTACCTACCTACCTTACTAAGCTACCTAAGTACTTACATTACATCGCATCGCATGAACTACACCTTTCCTATCTTGCTTTACCTTACCCAAAGGCTGTTTGGAAGAGATCGTTTATAGCGATAATACCGCCAAAATTGTACAACAAATTGTATTATATCTACTTTGTCTAGTTCTTAGACAGTTTTTTGGTGCTATAAACAGTAGGTACGAGTACCTAACTATCTCATTTTGAGTTACTAATTTGAACGAGCCTTGTTCAATAAACAGTGCTAAAATGCGCTGATATGCTGACACCGACAAAGAATCGGCCCTTAACCAATCTCAAGTAGAAAAAATAGGTCAGTAACGTGCTCAATAATGAATGCAGACGTAAACAAAGTAGCCCATAGCCCACTTCATTGAGACAAGAGTCACCCACAACACTAACATCGCTTAGTCAATTTTGTCGCAGAGCGCGTGCGCGCGCCTGCGCTGTCCGTCGGCCACCGTAGCGTTGCCAGAATATTACTTTTGTAACATTTTATGTTATTAAGACCTTTTCATGTTAACACGGCTCAAAATGTAACTTTTTGTACGGAACACCATCACAACCCTAACGCAGTTCACTCTGGACATAGGCCTCTGCAGTGGTTCGCCATTTCGGGAAAATACCTGGAGGCTTTACCCGTATAATCGTCACACTGGGCAGGGCGGTTGGCGAGCGCATATTACGCCCCTGCCCATCATCGGCCTGTGATATTTAGCTACGTCTTCAATTGTGATGGTTATACCGCGACCAGTAGGTTGCCAGAACCTCGTCTGTCATTGAACATGATCCTGCGATGCACCACGGGCAGCTGAAAGTGCCTAGTAGCGATAAGATGACTCTTTACACCCTACATTTGTATGAAACAAAAAATAACGTTATCTGCTCTGACAACTTATGTTGTGTGTGTGACGGAACAAGGCATACCTAGACCATTTCATTAACGGCACGCTGCATCTTCGGATACAATCGCGGTGAGTCTTGGATTACAGTTTAACATTGTACTGAAAAAATTTGACATTTTTATTTGACATTCTATTTTTACCATATATTAATATGATTGCTTTACGCTTCAACATATAGTCTGCTTAGACCCTGCGTTACCGAGTCTATGTACCTATGTCATATGTACATATATCCAATAGCAGGTTACATCCTCTTTTCGGACTTTTCACTCAATCTCGAAACCATCACAAACTAACTTCATACAAATGTAGGCATAAAAAATAATAAAAAATCTGATTCCACATCAATAAAAACGTTTGAGCAGTTTTACGTTACTTCTAGCTTCCAACCACTGGCAACACCGCACCCCATCGCTGCACCAGCTACAGCCCGCCCTTCGCCATGGGTTGACGTCCCGCAAACATGAGGGGCGGAAGTTCGGAACGGCTGGTCGTACGCCCGTCCCGGCGGCGCGGCGACGCGCGCGCGAAGCTCACCCGCTACATCACCGTCACGTTGGCAGCCCTGCTCGGCGGCGGAGCGTCCGCACTACTCTTCCTGGTTCCCCTCTACGCGGACCCAGCGCTCAGCGCCCTAGCCGCAGACTTCGACCCTGTACCCGCCGAGTGTGTCACCGAACGCAGGGACGACCGCACCGGCCTCGACAACTGCACCTGGGCGTCCTGCCGCGAAGGATGCACTAGCGACGCATACAAATGCACCCAGCTGCACGTAAAATACAAGGCTTATACGGAGGAGTGGCGCCCTGCTGTGTTGTTCGTCAACATAAAGGGGTGCGGGTACCCGCCGGCTGTGGATTGCGATAACTTCACGACGAGCTACGGGTTTGTGGGCGCGAGGTATGAAATCTACTTATACTTTTGTATGGATGATGGGATGTAAGGGAGCGACACCATTACGCTCAAAGCTGCCCGTGGTGCATCCTGCTGAATAACAGACGAGGCTCTGGCAATGGACTGGTGGCGGTATAACCATCACGATTGAAGCGTAGCTAAATACCACAGGCCGATGACGGGCATTAGCGTCACCGGAGCAAGAAGTAGCCCTGCGATCGCCAACCTGCTTGCCCAGCGTGGCGATTATGGGAAAATCCTCCAGTTGTTTGCCCAAAGTCTCGAACTTTTGGAGAGGCCTATGTCCAGCACAGATGATGATGATATAACCTTAGTACTGCAAAATTTCCCTTTCTAAGATTGTCTCGAAGTTCTGGAAGAACATCTGTGCTTTCATTCTGTTACACTGATCCTCCAATTCAATTCATTCATGCACGTATAAATGTATTGTTGTGCTTTGTTTTGTTTTTGTAATTAGCGCCACTTTTCTCTGTTCCCCCGTTCTGACAACTCCGTTAAGGTCATCAGCCAAACTCGTCTGCCCAAAAGTGGCGTCCACTCCAAGGCTCTACCGCTCCACCTAACCTACTAAGCTGTTTTCAGCGTTCTGCGGTAGAGATAACCAGCCCCGCTTGATGCCGCCTGACGGGGTCCAGCGGGTGGACGCTACCCGCCTTGCACGGATCCCCGTCTTAGTCGGACGGGAGTGGACTGACCCTTCGGGCTGTTCCCGTAGCTCCCCCTATGGGGGAACCAGTTGGGCCTACGTAGGCGGGCAGTGCTGGTGACGTGGAGAGGAAGACATGACCAGTCCACTGATACTTCAGCGTAATTCTTCGGGCTATGTCGCACTCTGACGTATAATGATCGTTTCGGTTTAGGGCAAACATCTGGTTATGGGTAGGATATACCCACAATCCACGCTGGGCAAGCGCGTTGGCGATCGCAGGACGTAGCCTCTCGCTCCGGTGACGCTGCTGCCCGTCATCGGCCTGTATATTTAGCTATGCCTTCAATTGTGATAATTAGTTATACCGCCACCAGTCGGTTGCCAGCGCCTCGTTTGTTGTTCGGCAGAATGCACCACGGGCAGGTGAGGTTGGCTGGGAGCGAAAAGATGGTAGACCACTCCCTTACTGTGGACTGCTAATGAAATGTGTAGGTACCAGATAAAAATCTTTTTTTGTTCTTACAGGTATCCTTGTTACTGGTCTCGGGCGGATAACAGCGTGGTGGTGCCGCGGTGGTCGCGCGGGGAGCAGGTGGCCACGGTAACCCGGACGCTGGCTCTCCCTCTGTTCCTCTCGGGCTGTGCGGGCATAGGCCTCTGCGCCCTCCACTGCGAGTGCCGGCCTCGCCGCCGCCGCCGCCCTCCGCGCCGGCCCCCGCGCATGCCGACCTTGTCCCCAGACGACACATCGGTCTACCGTCTAGCTTAACTTCGAAGGTCCAAACCAAATATATTGAGTGACTATTTTAATACCGGCACAAAGCTACACGAAATTTAATTTTGATGAGAATGTAATGTAAATATTGTGTGTAAATATATATGTTTAACGAATGTTTGTTTTAATTTGTGGTTACTAACACTTTTATAGTATACAGCACTATATAAGAATAAATTAATAACCCAAGACATGCCACGCTAGGCCATGCAAACAACGCCATCTAGTCCCAAAATAAGCCGAAGCTTGTCCTACGGGTAATAGACAACTGATAAACTTACATAAATATTGGTACTTTTTTGGTAAATAAATACATAATAATAGGTATACATAGTAAACACCCAGACCAATCCAAACAGATATGTTCATTCACACAAATGTTTGTACTGTGCGGGGATCGAACCCACGACCCTTGGCTAGAAGGCAGAGGTCTCTATTAACCAAATGAGCCATCGGGCCAATAAATGTACCTACTGCTATTGTTAATCTATTGTATCTGCTTTGAAGGCAGACGCTTAATAGTACCTACCTAATATATGTATAGTTAGGTACTTTTATAGTAGCCGGCTTGCTTATTACCAATATGTAGGTAGGTACAGCAGACAGGCCTGAAAATCAATACTGTAGGCATATTTCCCGCAATGCAAAAGTTTAAAATGTGGGCGGTATTTAGCGTAATAACGATTCTGGGTTGGCCTTATTATGCGATGGAGTGAGTCAAGTGTGATTTTATCTTCTCTTTAAATAAGGAGCTCAGTCATTATAGATTGCCGCTCTGTTATAAGAACACACATTTTACATCAAAATAACTATGTAGGTAACTAGTAAAACACATCGAATATCTATGTATATGAGTATAAGGGGCAGCGGAGACGACAGACTATCCGTGACTTTTTAGTCTGTGATGCAATTATATACAGTAACGCACACGACGCGCAAGAATCTGTCGCGGATATTTCACAGACTCAACGCACATTTTCGATCAATCTGTCGGCAGAGCTGTAGGGACCTAGATGCTCTTTTTAAATGTGTCAGACGCAGACTCTATCGCACAAAAAGTCTGTCGTCTGCGCAGCCCCTAAGAGAACAGAGTCAAGTGCCAATTGCGATGTGGCGCCCTCATCTCTTTTATATAGGCCAAGAGGCTGACACTGGGTATTGGGACTCCTCGGACCAGGGGCCCTACTACAGAAAACGAAAACGATCGTTCGTCGAACGGATCGCGTATTTTTGCCCCATAAATCCCTCTCATTTGTCCCTCCCGTGTTCTAATATATCAATTAAATTGTTGAAAATCGACGTTGGCGAATTTTAGTTCGTATATTCGAACACGGGAGGGACAAATGAGAGGGATTTATGGGGCAAAAATACGCGATCCGTTCAACGAACGATCGTTTTTTGTAGTAGCCTCAGGAGTGCAGGCCGCTTATTATCTGCAGTCGGCCCTGCCAGTCTCTGCGAGCTGCTGCCCACTGGCGACACAGGAGGGTTTAGTGTTTATGGCCTCTCAGTCTGGGAGGTGCGAGTCCCACACACGATCTCCCCCCAGAGGCGGCATGAAGGTGACTGCATTCCCCTATAAAAAAAGGTTATGCCCACTGGTCTAACGCGGCAACTACCTACTCGTAGCATAGTCGATGATAATGTTGGCAAACCAAAACCATAGAGGTAAGTAGGATATGTAATGTTTTCTTCTGAATTTCAAGAAGTATAGTTCATTCGCGTTAAGAAAATAGTGACTCATCACCGACTGCCGGCCAAGCCACACCCCCTAGCCAATTAAAACGCTAGAAATTATAATTTCTAGCGTTTTAATTGGCTAGGGGGTGTGGCTAACGCTAGAAATTATAATTTCTAGCGTTTTACCATTACGCTCAAATTTTTTTTTGCTAGGGGGTGTGGCTAACGCTAGAAATTATAATTTCTAGCGTTTTAATTGGCTAGGGGGTGTGGCTAGGCCGGCAGTCGGTGATGAGTCACTATTTTCTTAACGCGAATGAACTATACTTCTTGAAATTCAGAAGAAAACATTACATATCCTACTTACCTCTATGGTTTTGGTTTGCCAACATTATCATCGACTATGCTACGAGTAGGTAGTTGCCGCGTTAGACCAGTGGGCATAACCTTTTTTTATAGGGGAATGCAGTCACCTTCATGCCGCCTCTGGGGGGAGATCGTGTGTGGGACTCGCACCTCCCAGACTGAGAGGCCATAAACACTAAACCCTCCTGTGTCGCCAGTGGGCAGCAGCTCGCAGAGACTGGCAGGGCCGACTGCAGATAATAAGCGGCCTGCACTCCTGAGGCTACTACAAAAAACGATCGTTCGTTGAACGGATCGCGTATTTTTGCCCCATAAATCCCTCTCATTTGTCCCTCCCGTGTTCGAATATACGAACTAAAATTCGCCAACGTCGATTTTCAACAATTTAATTGATATATTAGAACACGGGAGGGACAAATGAGAGGGATTTATGGGGCAAAAATACGCGATCCGTTCGACGAACGATCGTTTTCGTTTTCTGTAGTAGGGCCCCTGGTCCGAGGAGTCCCAATACCCAGTGTCAGCCTCTTGGCCTATATAAAAGAGATGAGGGCGCCACATCGCAATTGGCACTTGACTCTGTTCTCTTAGGGGCTGCGCAGACGACAGACTTTTTGTGCGATAGAGTCTGCGTCTGACACATTTAAAAAGAGCATCTAGGTCCCTACAGCTCTGCCGACAGATTGATCGAAAATGTGCGTTGAGTCTGTGAAATATCCGCGACAGATTCTTGCGCGTCGTGTGCGTTACTGTATATAATTGCATCACAGACTAAAAAGTCACGGATAGTCTGTCGTCTCCGCTGCCCCTTATACTCATATACATAGATATTCGATGTGTTTTACTAGTTACCTACATAGTTATTTTGATGTAAAATGTGTGTTCTTATAACAGAGCGGCAATCTATAATGACTGAGCTCCTTATTTAAAGAGAAGATAAAATCACACTTGACTCACTCCATCGCATAATAAGGCCAACCCAGAATCGTTATTACGCTAAATACCGCCCACATTTTAAACTTTTGCATTGCGGGAAATATGCCTACAGTATTGATTTTCAGGCCTGTCTGCTGTACCTACCTACATATTGGTAATAAGCAAGCCGGCTACTATAAAAGTACCTAACTATACATATATTAGGTAGGTACTATTAAGCGTCTGCCTTCAAAGCAGATACAATAGATTAACAATAGCAGTAGGTACATTTATTGGCCCGATGGCTCATTTGGTTAATAGAGACCTCTGCCTTCTAGCCAAGGGTCGTGGGTTCGATCCCCGCACAGTACAAACATTTGTGTGAATGAACATATCTGTTTGGATTGGTCTGGGTGTTTACTATGTATACCTATTATTATGTATTTATTTACCAAAAAAGTACCAATATTTATGTAAGTTTATCAGTTGTCTATTACCCGTAGGACAAGCTTCGGCTTATTTTGGGACTAGATGGCGTTGTTTGCATGGCCTAGCGTGGCATGTCTTGGGTTATTAATTTATTCTTATATAGTGCTGTATACTATAAAAGTGTTAGTAACCACAAATTAAAACAAACATTCGTTAAACATATATATTTACACACAATATTTACATTACATTCTCATCAAAATTAAATTTCGTGTAGCTTTGTGCCGGTATTAAAATAGTCACTCAATATATTTGGTTTGGACCTTCGAAGTTAAGCTAGACGGTAGACCGATGTGTCGTCTGGGGACAAGGTCGGCATGCGCGGGGGCCGGCGCGGAGGGCGGCGGCGGCGGCGAGGCCGGCACTCGCAGTGGAGGGCGCAGAGGCCTATGCCCGCACAGCCCGAGAGGAACAGAGGGAGAGCCAGCGTCCGGGTTACCGTGGCCACCTGCTCCCCGCGCGACCACCGCGGCACCACCACGCTGTTATCCGCCCGAGACCAGTAACAAGGATACCTGTAAGAACAAAAAAAGATTTTTATCTGGTACCTACACATTTCATTAGCAGTCCACAGTAAGGGAGTGGTCTACCATCTTTTCGCTCCCAGCCAACCTCACCTGCCCGTGGTGCATTCTGCCGAACAACAAACGAGGCGCTGGCAACCGACTGGTGGCGGTATAACTAATTATCACAATTGAAGGCATAGCTAAATATACAGGCCGATGACGGGCAGCAGCGTCACCGGAGCGAGAGGCTACGTCCTGCGATCGCCAACGCGCTTGCCCAGCGTGGATTGTGGGTATATCCTACCCATAACCAGATGTTTGCCCTAAACCGAAACGATCATTATACGTCAGAGTGCGACATAGCCCGAAGAATTACGCTGAAGTATCAGTGGACTGGTCATGTCTTCCTCTCCACGTCACCAGCACTGCCCGCCTACGTAGGCCCAACTGGTTCCCCCATAGGGGGAGCTACGGGAACAGCCCGAAGGGTCAGTCCACTCCCGTCCGACTAAGACGGGGATCCGTGCAAGGCGGGTAGCGTCCACCCGCTGGACCCCGTCAGGCGGCATCAAGCGTAACTAGTAAAACACATCGAATATCTATGTATATGAGTATAAGGGGCAGCGGAGACGACAGACTATCCGTGACTTTTTAGTCTGTGATGCAATTATATACAGTAACGCACACGACGCGCAAGAATCTGTCGCGGATATTTCACAGACTCAACGCACATTTTCGATCAATCTGTCGGCAGAGCTGTAGGGACCTAGATGCTCTTTTTAAATGTGTCAGACGCAGACTCTATCGCACAAAAAGTCTGTCGTCTGCGCAGCCCCTAAGAGAACAGAGTCAAGTGCCAATTGCGATGTGGCGCCCTCATCTCTTTTATATAGGCCAAGAGGCTGACACTGGGTATTGGGACTCCTCGGACCAGGGGCCCTACTACAGAAAACGAAAACGATCGTTCGTCGAACGGATCGCGTATTTTTGCCCCATAAATCCCTCTCATTTGTCCCTCCCGTGTTCTAATATATCAATTAAATTGTTGAAAATCGACGTTGGCGAATTTTAGTTCGTATATTCGAACACGGGAGGGACAAATGAGAGGGATTTATGGGGCAAAAATACGCGATCCGTTCAACGAACGATCGTTTTTTGTAGTAGCCTCAGGAGTGCAGGCCGCTTATTATCTGCAGTCGGCCCTGCCAGTCTCTGCGAGCTGCTGCCCACTGGCGACACAGGAGGGTTTAGTGTTTATGGCCTCTCAGTCTGGGAGGTGCGAGTCCCACACACGATCTCCCCCCAGAGGCGGCATGAAGGTGACTGCATTCCCCTATAAAAAAAGGTTATGCCCACTGGTCTAACGCGGCAACTACCTACTCGTAGCATAGTCGATGATAATGTTGGCAAACCAAAACCATAGAGGTAAGTAGGATATGTAATGTTTTCTTCTGAATTTCAAGAAGTATAGTTCATTCGCGTTAAGAAAATAGTGACTCATCACCGACTGCCGGCCAAGCCACACCCCCTAGCCAATTAAAACGCTAGAAATTATAATTTCTAGCGTTTTAATTGGCTAGGGGGTGTGGCTAACGCTAGAAATTATAATTTCTAGCGTTTTACCATTACGCTCAAATTTTTTTTTGCTAGGGGGTGTGGCTAACGCTAGAAATTATAATTTCTAGCGTTTTAATTGGCTAGGGGGTGTGGCTAGGCCGGCAGTCGGTGATGAGTCACTATTTTCTAAACGCGAATGAACTATAGTTACTTACCTAATTGATAGATCGCACAAGATTCGGTCCGTAAGAAAGAAATTTGGGAAAGATATCCAGATTAGGTAGAGCAGAAGTGAAAATATAACTTAATGAAAATGTAAGTATTTCAATACTTCACCACTTAATTTTATAGGTTCACCTAAGGATCATAAAAATAAAGTTCTCAAAGCTGTATTAAATATTTATTTCAAGGTTTATTATGCGTCTTCATAGTTAATTTAGTGTACAAAATAATCGGTTTACATATCAGTCCCATCCGTGAGGGTCGAATACTACCTAACCATCAGTCTTCGAACATTTAATAGTCAATTATAGAATTTGTCCTTTTAACTTCACAATATAAACACTACGGTAATTTCTTTCTGCAATATTCCGAAATTATTCAAAACATGTAAATTAGGAACACCAAAATCAATGTTTTGAATATTAGTTCATACAACCAAATGTATTAACTAATTAATAAGTTAGGTGCTATGCAGACGACGGACTTCTTATAAAATTGCCAACCAAGTCTGGCGTGACTCTGGATTTTATTTTTATATAGAAACAATATGGCGTCGTCTTGGCGGCCATTATGAATGTCCGCCATATTGATTTGACTGTTACATTTCGGTGAATGATAGATGACAATGGGAGTACAATAGTCATTCTAAAAGACAAATGTAACGCGATCTTTTCAAATTAAAACTTTACTTTTATTTATTTTTTGAAAAATATTCTAACGAACATTGTTGCTTTTGACCACAGTTACGGATACAGCTGTATGTACATAATGTACTAAGTAGATCATAAAAGTCGCGTGTTAAATTAACTTTTAATAAAAATAATGAAAGTGACTACTGATACAAAAAAATATCAGTTAAATTTTACTAAAATTCCGGCCTCTGCACAACACATTACACAAACTAGATATAAACACAACGAATGAAACTTTAGCCATTGTAAATTTGATGACTCACTATTTCCATGTAACGATTTTTAATTTGGTTTAATTACTCTATTTGCAAAGCCGAATCAATAAAAATACCATAATGTTACGAGAAAATTCAAGAGTCGTCAGTTTTACTAAAAAAAAGGCAAAAGGAAAAAATAAAGATATATTTTTTTAATTTAATGAAACTATCATATTATTCATGTTTTAACAATAGTTACATACCCGTTATCTGCTTATAAAATATTCGATACATTATATAATGTCGATTCAGATAAATATTGAGCATCTATATTCACCTAAGCAGTTTTACAATTCGTCATTTATAACAAATACTCTATTTAAATATTTTCCAAGTCTAAATTCAGTCTTGAAATCGCATTTAATGATATTTGATTCACAATTTTTAATAATTGCTACTACGTAATTTTTTTTAGACTTGGAAAACATAGTACAAAGATATTTTAATTTAATCTGACAGATTATTTGTATTTTCAAATGTCATCGTGGGTAAATAGTTAGCTGTGTAGTTGTTTTAGGCAAATTTTAACAATAATATGTCTCTAAAAACTTAAAATATCTTTGTTTTAACAGATGAACTAACGAACATACGTATGGCAGTAGTAGATATAGGAAGCACCTTATAGGTTTTTTTAGTTTTTTTTTTCTTCAAACACTGCAGCCATGATACTGCAGACTGTACGCAAGTTTCGAGTATCAAGGAATGTTACCCTGGAGAAAAACCATACTTTTGCAAAACAGACCGACAAGGGTATTTTGACACGGGAATGATATCGACACGAGAGCGTTTGCGTAAAAAAAAATGTCAAAAATAAACGTCGAATGTGACATTTTGAATAAGGCCGGCTGGTGGCGTTAGTTACGATTTCTGACACGTGTCAAAACATCATTGTCTGTTTGAGTACATAAATTAATTTTGCATCTCGAGTTTACGTTCAGTCTGGTTTTCATATTACGAATAAATAAATATATATTAAGTAATAAAATTACGAAGTAATAGAATTAGGATACGTCGAGGTTAAAATTTAAGATACAACATGACAAATCGTAACAATATTTTTGTAAAGTTTTTTAAAAACATAGATGAACAAAGAGAGAGACATAAAAACAAATATGCAATTCTCTTTTCGTTCGAATCTACGATTGAAATGATACTTTTTATAAAAAAAATCTAAATAGTATAAGTGGCTTAAGCCTTAAACACAATTATCCTAGGCGTACAGCATTTGAATATTACAAATATACAATTTATTAGATTAATAATGCATTTTTTGGACATTTTCTGTATACTTAGTAACATTTTCAAGTGGTAACTCAACATTTGATTACAGACTACAATGACGCGAGACATCAACCTTTCAAAATCAACAAACGAATTTCAAACTGGTAGGCCGTAAAAAAATAATAAGAAAATACTTAACCGTTATAAAATTTAAATCCCCACCGAGGGGGACTATAAATTTAAAAAAAAGAGGAGACAGGTGAAAATGGAACGGAATCTTTGCGTTGTATAAAAACAAATAAAAAAATAAAAATAACCCCATGTAAAAACTGAGCAATCATAGAAATCAATATAAAAAAGATTCTATCCCATATCACCAACACTGCAGAGATTCAAAGATGATGTTTAATACAAACTAATTGAGATATATTATTTGAGCATTTGGGGCAATCATAAAGATATCGGCCTATTATTGACAATATTTTAAATGCATTATTTTTAAATAAACCCAACCTATCGAAGTTTTAATGTTGTCAAAAATTTATATTATAATTAAATAACAGCAAGAGTGACTTAGCTAGTAATGAATAAATTTGTATGTATAACAAACAAAATCTGGATAAAGGCCATTTCTATTTCCAGACAATAGTTTTAAAAACCTCCTCCTGTTTTTGAAGTCGGTTAAAAATGTCATTCAATCTCATGATCTTAAACATAAAATAAAAATTTTTACTATAAAGTTGTAGTAATAATAAATACAGTCCAAAGATATAGATCTTTCCCCGATATTATGAATTGCCCAAATTGCTTCTTTGTATTTTTTCAAAGTTCAAACATCACCTTTCACCAATACAGTGCAATACAAACAATAAATTAAACCAATCACAACCACGCATCATACGAAACAGCCGAATTTGGGTGATTGTTCGAATACATCTTTCGTGAAGAGACTGTACAAACCAACGCTGTCAGAAACAATATGTCACTTTTGACAACTCATCTAAAATCTGTCAGCTTGACTTCCAAACTGACAGAATATATAAAATGTCAATATTAGTTAGTAACCTTTCTTCGTTGCAATGACTTCATCTTTTTTTAGCTTACTTTTAGGCGAAAGAATCTTCTGTCGTACAGTTAGAATTGTCCTAATATAGAGATGTCCTAATATATTAGAGTTGTACTAGCGAACTATATGACTAAAAGTAGGTACTGAAAGTGTTGGTTTGAGCATTCTATCAGATCGAAATTATTCTACTAAATGCTATTTATATTGTGTATTCTCTGTCGTATACATTTATATTTATCATGTGTAAGGGTTATTTCTACATACCTTTAGCGAATGCTTGGAAATCTCTCAAATTCAGCTCAACTACACTCGTAAGGCATTCAGCGGTCACCAACGTGGACGCAATGTGTTGAACATACAATAAACAATGATATGTTGAACATAGACAGGTGACAAATAATTGAACATGAGTGGAAAATTTCATGTTGAACATAATCGATAAATGTTATGTTGAAAATAAGAAAAATATTATGTTCAACATATAATTAATAAGATCGATATTAGTGAGGAGTTTTCTAGAAGCATAACATAAACGATTAACGGTAATAACTCTTTCATATTGAGGGTGTACTAACATGCTCTTAATACTTTTCTCCATCATAACATCTGCAAAAATTAAGATATTTTCTAACAAACACTTTGCGTCTCACGTTGGCAATTCTAACCATTACATAATTAGCTAAATTGAGGTGGATTTCATCGTACTGAAAGCTGTTATGTGGAAAAATAGTTATTATGTACAGCCTTTATAGATATGTTGTACAGTGGACTTATGTTGCTTTTACATAACGATATAGTATGAAACGAACGTATTGACAAATAGACGACAATCCACTGAACAATGCAAATCACCTTCGAATATTATGAAAATCCACCTCACAATTTGTTTCTAACTACCTAATATACCTATTCACTTACAATCGAGAAGTTTCACTTCCTTCCAGTAATCCACATATCACAACCGCTCGTTAAAAAAATATTTGCTAAATTCCGAAACAGCGCGGAACCTTCTCAATTGCTATATGTTTATTGCTAAATACAAAATACGTAATTCGACATTAGGAATCATGGTTGATCAACAAGTTCATCATAAATAATATGTTGAACATCGTTTCATGTTCAACATAAATATGTTGATATGTTGAACATTGTTTCATGTACAACATAAATATGTTGTACATCGTATCATGTTCAACATTGTTCGGAACTATCGTTTCATAATCACAGATTTGAAGAATCTTCTTTACATTGGCAGTGTTATTATAAAAATGTAAATCTTTAGCATCCATTAGGCCATGTAATTTTCAACATAATAATTTCATATACAGACATGATTCCCATTCGAGTCCTAATATTATGCAATCTAAGCATATTCATACAATTGTTAACTGCGGCGTTACATGTACATTAAATAATACAACATATTTTGGAATACACAGATAAATTAGCCTAAATATAGATTGGATATACTTTGATTTGTTTACAGACTGTAACAATAGCGCTTTTATAACTAATACCTCGACCCATTAGGAACATTATGAATTTGTTAGAAAAGTATGGGAATAGAGAGGATCATATTTGTTGTAGTTAGGGTTCCCATACTTAGGGGTTTCTTAGAATTTGTCCTAGTTAAAAAGATGACGTTTTATTTGTAAGTGGATTTTAAAATATAATCACTGCCCCTTCGATCTGGTTAAGCCAAAGAGCGGTGACCGACTTTATTTTAAGAGAATCTGTTCGACTGTACGGTCAAGGAGATTATACCCGGGGTACTACATTATCTGGGATTTTCCACATCGGGTCAATCTTCTAAACGGTTGAACGGACTTTCCTTTAATTATCCTTTGCCTAAAGGTTGTCTGATCGCTTAAAGCGACAAGACTTAAGAGCTTAAATTGTTCTAAATATTTGTCTCTGGTGTGCAATAAAGAACATCTTTTAGAGAGGTAGGGCATAGCGAATCTTCGCTCGAATAGAGCCACCCGTCCGGGGAAGGACCTCCATCCTATAGAATACCGCAGTCAAATGACCTCTGGGTCGTGTTTCTGCTGGTGAGTCTCCGGAGCTCGTGGGGTAAGGGTTGGGCCGGCATGGCGGTGGCAACTGACATGTAACAGGAAAGCGAAAGAGAAGCCCAAGTCTCAGCGACTTGGGCTTCTCTTTCGCTTTCCATCAGGCGTAGGGAAGTCATTATGTCGAGCCACTATAAAAAAAAATCTATCTATCAACATTCAAAAATCAACTCAAAGTATACCCAACCACACGTCACTCACGAACAAGTATATAACCAACATAATACCTCAACATCGGCGCATAAGCAGTCTTGTACAACTCCCGTATACCGACTCGGACTAGACGTGGCCAATCATAGTACCACTTGGGACATTTGCGTTGTGAGCCTGTAACGTTTCCTATCTATTTCTACGTTCGTGTCCAAGCCACGTTTCACAGCCATGCTGGTTGAAGGCTCGCCCTCTAGGCTCGCTTCTACCAGTCTGCGGGATCTGCAGTACCTGGAAGGAATTAAATGAAATAAATAAATAGCTCGAGACATGTCAAAGTGAACCACACAGCGCCATCTAGTCTTAACCTAAATCGAAGTTTTGTACTATGTGTACTAAACAACGCTTGTGACGCTGGGCCGCATGCCTGTAACGCCAGGTTGCACTTTAGTGACGTCAGATCGCACTTTTGTGACGCCAGGTCGCACGCTATTGACGCCAGGTCGCACATTAGTGACGCCGGGTCGCACGCTATTGCCGCCAGGTCGCACTTTTGTGACGCCAGGTCGCACGCTATTGACACCGGGTCGCACGTTAGCCACGCCAGGTCGCACGTTAGTGAATCCGGACGCACGTTAGTGACGCCGAGTCACAAGCTAGTGACACCGAGTCGCATGTTACTGACGCCGGGCCACACGCCAGTGACACCGGGTTACACGTTAGTGACGCCAGGCCGCACGTTAGTCTACACCGTCACAAGCACTCACCAATACTCCTCCGGGTTGTCTGCCTTCTGCAGCGTCATGTCAACGGCGGCGGCGCGTCGCTAGTGACGCCAGGTCGCTCGTTAATGACATTGGATCACACATAAGTGAAGCCAGGTCGCATGTTAGTGACACTTGGGCGCACGCTTATAACGCTAGGCCGCACGTAAGTGACACCGGGTCGCATGTTAGTGACATTGGGTCACACATCAGTGAAGCCAGGTCGCAGGTTAGTGACACCAGGGCGCACGCTTACAACGCTGGGCCGCACGTAAGTGACACCGGGTCGCACGCTACTTGTGCGGGGCCGCACGTAAGTGACACCGGGTCGCATGTTAGTGACATTGGGTCACACATTAGTGAAGCCAGGTCGCAGGTTAGTGACACCGGGTCGCACGCTACTTGTGTGGGGCCGCACTTTAGCGACACCGGGTCGCACGCTACTTGTGCGAGGCCGCACTTTAGCGACACCGGGTCGCACGCTACTTGTGCGGGGCCGCACTTAAGTGACAACGGGTCGCACGCTACTTGTACGGCCCTGCACGTAAGTGACACCGGGTCGCATGTTAGTGGCGCGCCGGCTGCACGTCACCAACGTCAGGTCGCACGTTAGCACTAATCAGAATATCAGACAACATCACATACATTGCTCCGATCCCAAAGTAAGTAGCTTAAGCACTTGTGTTACGGGTATCAGAACAACGAAGGTACCACGAATAAATACTTAAATACAAATATAAACACCCAGACACGGAACAAACACAAGTGTTCATCACACGAATGTTTGTCCCGGGTGGGAATCGAACCCACGACCCTTGGTTCAGAAGGCAGGGGTCACTACCAATTGAGCCACCGAGCCAGTCACTAACACAACTCACCTATACTCCTCCGGGTTGTCCGCCCTCTGCAGCGTCATGTCGACGGCGCCGGGCAGCGCGTAGTAGTGCGCGGGCGGCGGCGGCGCGTCGCTCGCGTCCAGCACGGAGTACGCGTCGTGCGCGCGGCTCGAGCCAGCTGACGCCGGGCCGCACGAGCGCGCCGCGCCGCACGCGAGCGACGCCGGGCCGCACGCGCGGGACGACATGCTGCACGTGCTCGAAGCTGGCGACACTTGGAACCTGTACGGTCAAAGGGAAATATTTAGAATAGAATAGAATAGTTTTTTATTTGCAAGAAAAGTGGTACATAGGATGTTACAGTGTTATCATTATTCTAATATTCTCACTTGTCACCAAAACCATGGCATGCAAATAGGATATAACATAATTAACTCAATAGAGTCATTACTACAGTCAGAAACAATTTAACACCAAACATAATATCATACACAGGTCCAAATAAAGAATTAATTAACATCACAATTTACAATCAATAGCATGTCAATTTCGGATATAAAATATAATAATATAATGTCATACCTATCTGTGGTCAAAATATTCACTTATTGTATAGAAACATTAGAGATTTTAAGAGAAGTAGGGCATAGCGAATCTTCGCTCGAATTGAGCCGCCCGTCCGGGGAAGGACCTCCACCCTATAGAATACCGCAGTCAAATGACCTCTTCTGGGTCGTGTTTCTGCCGGTGAGTAGGGTTTCCGGAGCTCGTGGGGGGTTAGGGTTGGGCCGGCATGGCGGTGGCAACTGACAGGTAACTGACCAGTTACTTGCCCGTTGTCACAGCGATTTGGGCTTCTCTTTCGCTTTCCATCAGGCGTAGGGAAGCTATTATGTCGAGCTACTATAAAAAAACATCTGCTGATAATTTATTTAGATACTATAAAAAAAAAATATAGCTAGAAGAAACGAATTTTTCAACTAATCTAGCGTCTATTTTACGTGAGTCGGCATGGGATATATGTGAGCATAATATAAGCTACTCAAACAGATCTGATAAAAAACCAAAAATATCCATCGCTGAAAGTTACGCAGTATTAGAAGAAGACAACTTTACATACAAACCTCCAATCCCAAAGAAGCTTAAGTGGAATATGATATAGATAGGTTGTTGTGGGTATTTAAATACAAATGCCCAGATATGGAACAAATCCATCTGGAAGAAATATTCTTTAAGGTTTCTTTAAGGTAGGAATCAAACCCTAATGGGTTAACCAATTGAACCAGCGGGCCAGTCAATTAAGATAACGTCTATTCTATTCAACTCGCTACATTACCTGGGCGAAGTGCAAGGCGTCAGATTGGGCGAAGTCCTAGCGCTGTTGTACCCCTGGTCCGCTTCGGAGTCGGCGCCCGACTCGCGAGACTTGAGTATCTGCATCATCCTGCAACAATCACATTGGTTAGACCAGGTAGTGATCGAATGCCGCGTATGGTACGATAGTGTATGATCAGTGATACGCTTCGCTGTGTAACCACGGACAGAATATCAACCGGAGCGGGATATCGACCGGTCTTTTCGGCCTTTGTTTTCATCATTTCGGCTTCAAGTATTACTTACATTTGCAGGTTGTTCAACGTACATATTGGCGATGGGTTTATAAGCCTTTTTAATATCGAAGTCTGGGGAAGGACCTCCGCCCTATAGAATACCGCAGCCAAATAACCTCAGAGTCGTGTTTCGGGTCGATCGGGTTTCCGGAGCTCGTGGGTGGTTAGGGTTGAGCCGGCATGGCGGTGCCATCATCATCATCAGCCTATTGCAGTCCACTGCTAGATATAGGCCTCTCCAGTAGTTTGCCACTTAGGGAAAACGTCTGGAGGATATACCCATAATCGCCACGCTGGGCAGGCGGGTTGGCGACCGCAGGGCGTAGCTTCTTGTTCCGGTGACGCTGCTGCCCGTCATCGGCCTGTGGTATTTAGCTACGCCTTCTATCGTGACGGTTTTACCGCTACCAGTCGGTTTTTTTGTTTATCAACCTATGTCCCACTGCTGGACAAAGGTCTCCCCGAAACATTTTCACAGAACATTAAACATTTGAAGTTAATATTAGCTATTGGACCTATCGTATACTGAAACCGAACAAATCCTTCCCGTATGACATGCTGATTTTCAAAATAACTACATATTTTCATGTACTTAAACGTCTTCTCTCTCTCTCTCATGCACACACACTTAAACACACACACACACCCATATAAAATAAATGTTAAAATTTAGTCACCATTAGATACTGCAATACAGGCCTGCGAGCCTAGTGCAGTATCTATAGTATTGTATAACCCAAGACATGCCACGCTGGGCCACACAGCGCCACCTAGCCCCAAACTAAGCCGAAGCTTGTACTATGGATACTAGACAACTGATAAACTTACTTAGATACTTTTTTTTTTTTGTAAATAAATACATATTATACATAGAAAACACCCAGACCAATACAAACAGACATGTTCATGAACACAAATGTTTGTACTGTGCGGGAATCGAACCCACGACCCTTGGCTCAGAGGGCAGAGGTCACTACCAAATGAGCCACCGAGCCGATCCTTACCACGTCGAAGTGCTAGTAGGAAAAAATATTTCAACTGCAAAACTATTACTGGTGAATCTATTTGCAGCAATCAATTATTTTGTTTTTATATTAAGAACCATGTGCGTACCTCTGCAGCAGCCTCGCGATGGGCGCGACGCTGGCGGGCTGGCGGCCGGCGGCGGCGGCCAGCCACGCGGGCCACGCGCACAGGCCCAGGTCGGCGCGCGCGCACGCCACGCACGCGCAGCCCACGTCCACCGACTCCACCACCTTCAGCCGCACGTCTGCAATAAATGGACAAATTTAGTTTTATCCATATAATAGACTAGCTGTGCTCGCGACTTCATCCGCGTGGAATAGTTATTCTTTCCCCGTTTTTTTTTACATTTTCCATTATTTCTTCGCTCCTAATAGTTGCAGCATGATGTTATATAGCCTAAAGCCTTCCTCGATAAAAGGTCTATTCAATACAAAAAGATTTTTTCAATTCGGACGCGCTAATCTCAGTAGTTCCTGAGATTAGCGCGTTCAAAACTCTTCAGCTTTATAATATTAAGTATAGAAGTATAGATTGTATGATGTTTTCTCAGGGGACTACAGTATGGGGCACTTCAAGTCGGAAGTAAATAGGTTCTTAAAGGGTCAGCTAAGCGCATGCGATGTCCCTGGTGTTGCAGGCGTCCATGGGCTACGGTAACTGCTTACCATCAGGCAGGCCGGTAGCCATTTGCCACCCTAGTGGTATAAAAAAAAAAGTTGTATTTGTTACCGGAAAACAACAAGACTCGCAAATTGTACAATAGGGGTGTTTTGGGGGTCAAAATAATTACATTATATTTAGCCTATTTTAGATTTTAAAAATGTATTAGACACGCATTTTTCCTTTTTTCATCCAAATAAAAAATAGTAAATATATGTCACCGGAAAATAGCAAGAATCGTAAGATGATCAATTTCCTAGGTAGTTGATTAACTTTCGGGATATAACAAACGGTAGTTGAAATGTATTATTTAACGCAATTGATTTCAGTTAGTTGATCAACTGACAGTCATTTAATAATTTACGATTTTGACAAAAGTAAAATCGTCCTCAAATGGGCCAATCGTTGCTCAATGTACTATTTAACGGTGCACTATTACCCGTAACTTAATACACTGTTCCCTGATTGGTTGCCGGATAACGCCACGCGAGCCATTGAACCAATCAACGTTCACCTCACCTTCATCGGATGATTTTACGGCAAGACCCCGTAAAATGATCAATTTACTAAAATACATACGTTAAATAATACATTTTCACTGCCGTTTATTATTTTCCGGAAGTTAATCAACTGCCTAGGAAATTGATCAACGTACGATTCTTGCTATTTTCCGGTGACATATACAAGTCATCAAAAGTTAGGAGTGCGAGTCTTTGACGTCACTCCGTCCTGTAAAAAATGCCACACCGCGTGACGTCACGCGTAATTTCAACGGGCTATAACTTTGTCATTTTTAGTCTAATTTACAATTATTTAAATAAGCTAAAAGACGGACTAATTACATTTTTTAAGGCAACATGCCTATTTCCTAGGTAGTTGATTAACTCCCAGAAAATAGTAAACAACATTTAATTACTTTACGGGGTCAAAAATTCCGACGAAGGCAAGGTAAACATTGAGACACAGAACGTTTCGAGTGTCTAGTAGTCAGAATACCGTCAACTGCGCTTTCAGCGCTGTCTGGGCTTGAAGTCTCTAGTATACTACAACAAACACTCACCAGAGAGAGTCAAGTCCAGATAAGCGTCTAGCAGCTTCGCTCCGTCCCGCTTGAAGCGCCTCACGAACTTGGGGTGTCAAGTAATCAGATTGACATCAACTGCGCTAAAAGCGCTGTCTCAAACATCTGTACTAGAAAGTCTCTAATATACAACAAACACTCACCAGAGAGAGTCAAGTCCAGATAAGCGTCTAGCAGCTTCGCTCCGTCCCGCTTGAAGCGCCTCACGAACTTGGGGTGTCAAGTAATCAGATTGACATCAACTGCGCTAAAAGCGCTGTCTCAAACATCTGTACTAGAAAGTCTCTAATATACAACAAACACTCACCAGAGAGAGTCAAGTCCAGATAAGCGTCTAGCAGCTTCGCTCCGTCCCGCTTGAAGCGCCTCACGAACTTGGGGTGTCTGGTGGTCAGGTCGCCGTCCGTGATCACGTACTGCGCCAGCAGCGCTGCGAAGGTGACGGGCGTGGGCGCCAGCAGCCTCCAGCGCACGTGCTGGCCCACCATCCACTCGAGCTGGCGGAAGGTCTTCCCGCAGAGCTGGACGCCGCTGATCTTCGCTAGCGTCTTGAGGGTGGGAGTGCGGCTGAACTTCTCTTCGGATTTCGCTGTGGGGAAAGTGTAAGGTTATTCTTTTTTTTTATAATAGCTCGACATAATGGCTTTCCTACGCCTGATGGAAAGTGAAAGAGAAGCCCAAATCGCTGTGACAACTGGCAAGTAACTGGTTAGTAACCTGTCAGTTGCCACTGCCATGCCGGCCCAACCCTACCCCCCATGTGCTCCGGAGACCCTACTCACCAGCAGAAACACGACCCGGAGGTCATTTGGCTGCGGTATTCTATAGGGTGGAGGTCCTTCCCCGGACGGGCGGCTCAATTCGAACGCAGATTCGCTATACCCTACCTCTCTTTATTATTCATCTGATTATTAACAAAGAAAACGCCTTGTGAACTATCTCAAATGCGGCGGACTGGTATGTCAAGATGCTTGGAGCGGTCTCCAATGGCCGTGAGGTCTCAAATTACCTCAAAAAGTTTGCCGTGGAAGGAATTGGGTAGCCACCATGAGTATGTACCCAAGAAAAAACCCTCATGATAAGTACTACTGAAAGAGCTACATTGTCGGACGATCCGACTGACCATCGGCGCCATTCGGTACCCGGGCCGGATGGTGTGAAATTGGCGACCGAAGCGACGGCTGGGACGGATCACCGGGTCTCGGCTTGTCGACATGCTACTGGTGAACGAAAAAGAACATCTCAATCCGTGTTCAGCGGTGGATTGCAACCTGGAATGTCCGTGGGCTACTGGCTGCAGGAAAACTAGATATTGTGGAAAAGGAAGCAGTTTCCCACAAGATAACTATACTGGCTATTACCGAAGCACACATGAGAGGTCACGGTCACCTGAAAACCTCTAGTGGAAACACTTTATACTTCTCGGGTTCCGCCAACTCCAGCGCCAACGGAGTTGCTGTTTGGGTTCCTAGCCACCTGAACAGCTACGTACTGGGTTGCAACCCAGTCAGTGACAGAATAATGACCCTTAGACTCGCCCGAACAGGGTACATACCCTGAACATCGTCGTGGTATACGCTCCAACGGCGGCTGCAGAGGACAAAATCATAGACGACTTTTACACTGTACTGGAATCGACCCTATCCAGAATACCGAATCGTGAGATTACCTTAATGGTTGGTGACTGGAACGCAAAGGTAGGCAGCACGCTGTTGGATGATCATATAAGGAGCACGGTCGGAAGGTTTGGACTGGGTGACAGAAATGCGAGGGGACAGAGGTTATTGGAGTTCTGCATAGACAAACAAATGACCATAATGAACACTTGCTTTCAACATCATCCTAGACGTCTCTATACGTGGAAGTCCCCAGGTGACCGATGCCGCAATCAAATTGACTACATGATGATCAATACTCGGTGGAGAAGCTCTATCTCCAACGTGAGAACATTTCCTGGTGCGGATTGTGGATCCGATCACTGTCTCCTAATTGGCACATTTGCTTTGCGTCTGAAAGCCATTAAAAGAGAGCCCCCTTTAAGACCGCGCGCTCTGAAACCTCAAGAAAAAGCTGCGTTTCGTGATGGCATTACTAACGCAATAGCGGAACAACCACCACCTGCTGATGCGAGTGCCAATGGCCAGTGGAATCATTTGAAAGAACTGATATGGAAGACGGTGGAATCGGTCACCAAACAGCATTCACCGTCCATACGAAGACAAACATGGATTTCTGATGACACTTGGTCCAAGGTTCAGGAGAGAAAGAAGCTGAAAGTATCGGGACTGATCAATCAAGAAGATCGAGATGCGTACGCGGAACTGAGCACGACAATACAGCGTTTATGCCGTGAGGACAAAAATTCCTATGTGCAAAACATCTGCCAGGAAATCGAAGACCACGCGCTGAAAGCTCAAAGCTCAGACCTTTTCAAGAAGGTCAGACTTCTGTCAAAACAATTTAAGCCTAAGTCGTGGGTTGTAGAAGACGAAAATGGAGTAAGACTTCAAGATATTGATGCAGTAGCGGAAAGATGGCGGAATTATTGCGAGGACCTCTACAAAAATACCGATGATCAGGTACCACAACGAAAGTCAATTTCATGGGATAACATAATCCAGGAACCTCCTATACTGCTCTCCGAGGTCACAGCTGCGATTGCCGCGTTAAAAGACAAAAAAGCACCTGGACCTGATCAACTTACAGCCGAAATCATAAAATCGATGGGCTGGTGCTGGCGCGATTCATAA
Source organism: Conogethes punctiferalis (assembly GCA_031163375.1). Taxonomy (NCBI): domain Eukaryota; kingdom Metazoa; phylum Arthropoda; class Insecta; order Lepidoptera; family Crambidae; genus Conogethes; species Conogethes punctiferalis. The sequence continues at coordinate 13,087,169 of CM062095.1, read as the reverse complement.
AATATGTGACAGCATTTGGCGTACTGGCCAATGGCCCGACGACTGGACGAAATCAGTAATTCTCCCATTACATAAAAAAGGCTCGACTTATAAATGCGACAACTACAGAACTTTAGCGCTTATATCGCATGCTAGCAAAGTATTGTTGTACATCATCAATGATAGAATTCGGCACTTCTTGGATTGGCAAAACCCGCAGGAGCAGGCAGGTTTTGTCAAAGGCAAGGGGACTCGCGAACAGATCTTGAACATTCGCCAACTGATCGAAAAGTCCTACGAATTTAACACGCCCGTAATCTTGTGTTTTATCGACTACAGTAAAGCCTTTGATTGTGTCAGCTGGACGGCGCTGTGGATGATATTGGATGAACTTGGAGTGCCGAAACACCTTGTTGCATTAATTAAATCGCTCTACGAGAACAACCAAGGAATGGTGAAGGTCGAAAGAACATCATCGAAGTCCTTTAGATTTGGAAAAGGAGAAAGGCAGGGCTGTATTTTGTCCCCCATTCTATTTAACATCTATGGCGAATACATCATCAGGCGCACATATGAAAACTGGGAGGGTGGTGTCTCTATAGGTGGCACTAGAATCACGAACCTCCGTTATGCAGATGATACAACGCTGGTGGCCGCGAACGAAGCTGAAATGGCAAATATCTTGGGAAGAATGGAACGGATCAGTTCAGAACTAGGCCTGAAAATTAACCACTCCAAGACAAAATACATGGTCATAGATCGGGCCAACACTTTGCAGTTGATGGGTTCCTTAGGTCTCGAAAAAGTTACCGATTTCATTTATCTAGGCGCTACGATCAGCGATACAGGCTCGTGCGAGGGCGAGGTTAGGCGACGTATCGGGATGGCCAAAAGCGCGATGTCCCAGCTACAGAGAATCTGGAAAGACCGCAATATTTCTCGGAAAACGAAGATGAGACTCGTAACATCTCTAGTGTTCTCCATATTTAGTTACGGCTCAGAAACATGGACTATAAAAAAGGCCGACCGTGATCGCATTGACGCCTTCGAGATGTGGTGCTGGAGGAAGATGCTTCAGATTCCGTGGACTGCTTTCCGCACAAATGTATCTATTCTTCGTGAGTTGAATATAAAGACGAGGCTCTCCACTACCTGCCTGCGAAGGATATTAGAGTTTTTCGGCCACATAGCCCGCAAAGATGGACACAATTTGGAGCAGCTCATGGTGACAGGCAAGATCGACGGAAGACGTCCAAGAGGTCGTAGCCCCACTAGATGGTCTGACCAGGTCCGCGCTACGCTCAACACGAGGCTGCATGATGCACTCCATGATGCCAAGGACAGATGCCGATGGAGAGGCATCATTAAGCACAAACTGTCGTCTTATCGGGGGATTCACGACCCTCAGTAATGAGGAATACGACGTGAGGAGGAGGTATGTCAAGAATACAGACGTATATGAATACCTGAAGATGTCTAGAGTAAAGGAGGAGACAGCAACACCGGTAAGCTGACAAGGGGGTGGGAGTAAATCATCATCGTCATCAGCCTGCAAAGGTCCACACAGCTGGACATAGGCTTCCCTAAATGTCAATTGCCATTTAGGGGGATTAGGCGTAGTCGCCACGCTTTGCAGACGGGTTGGTGACCGCAGTAGGTTTTATTTGTACCCAAGTAAAAACCTTAGTCATCTAGGGATGAAAGGGGGTGGTCATATTATAACGAAAGCCACACGACTAATTGGGATATAATAAGATAACTCAAACTTATACCCTTGTATAAGTTATCAAACGATCGCAAACCCAAACAAATTAAACTACCTGTGTGAGTGTAAGTATCAAAAGGGAAGCTTCAAGCTAGACAAACCGACTCGAGTCTCGTGTGAGCTTCTATGAGAATCGGACTCGCTTGACATCCAACTAGCCACTACGTAAATCTTCTTGGGAAGTCCACTTTGAGAAACACTGAGATATAATATGGGTTTAAATAATTGTAATACATCTGCTTATGTAGGTAATGCTTGAATGACCCACTAGATGACAACATCGCTTAACATCAAGGTGCGATAAAATAAATAAAATAAAATAAAATTTATTTGGAACTTTTACATGGTACAAATTACAATGAATGTACGATAACAGCCACATTAGTTTTACAACTGTGTCGCAGCTGTTAACGCCCACCTCCGAAATAGAGGTAAACAGCGTCCCAAGAGGTTAGACTACCTATATAGATAGTGGTTAAACACTTTCTTAGAAATAAATAAACCCTTACCAGCAAGACTCAGGCAGGCCAAAGCGACATGAGTCAGTCTATCTGCTCGAAGCCGGTGAGCGTCCATGAACAGATCCAGCTGGGCCACGGCAGAGTGGAGGGTCGCGATGCTGAGGCCTAGCTTCTTGGTGACGTCGCGGAGCTGCTGGACCAGGGTGCCGCGGAACTCCAACTGCGGGAAGGGAAATTATAAATAAAATAGCTGTGCCAGCGGCGTCTCACGCGTGGATTTTTTTTTTATAATGGCTTCCCTACGCCTGATGAAAAGTGAAAGAGAAGCCCAAGTCGCTGTGACAACGGGCAAGTAACTGGTCAGTTACCTGTCAGTTGCCACCGCCATGCCGGCCGAACCCTAACCCCCCACGAGCTCCGGAAACCCTACTCACCGGCAGAAACATGACGTTATTCATTTGTCAATTTGTTCAATAATTATAAAGAAGTAAAGTTTGTGTGTTTGTATATTTGTTAAATTGTAAGTGGTAATCTTGGGATCTACTGAAACGATTTCAAAAATTTTATCACTAATAGAAAGCCACATTATTGCTGAGTGTCATAGGTTAAATAAAAAACCGAAAAATAAAAAGGCTATTAATATTATGCCCAACGAAGTGGGCATTGGTCAGCTAGTAAACAATATGTGCATCTGACATTACTATAAAATTTGTAGCACCTCTTTATGCCATGATGAAACTATTGTTGCAATCACTGCAATGTATTGCAAGGTATTACATCATACTTGAGAAATTATTATTGTCTTTGTAATTAAAATTTCAAATAAAGACCATAACTAAATGGATTATAAGGAAGCCAATATGATGTGTTACTTTAAAAATTTGAATTTGATTTCAGACCGGCTTTGATTTCGGTTTTCCATCGAAACGCAAAGAAGAAGACTACAAAAATTGTTAAAAAGACCTGCTTTGGTTTGTAAGTAGTTCATAAACCTTACAAATAAAGGAAACAAAATACTTTTCCAAGGTTTATTAACTTTAAAATACATAAAGTAAAATGACTGCAGTTTCATAATCACTTTGTAATCGGACCTATGTTATTCAAAGTAGTTGTAATGTAGTTTGTTAATGACACACTAAATGGTATAATAAAGAATTCCTATCCCTAATTAACATAAAAACAAGGTCATTATCAATTTAGTAAGTGTACTGAGAACTGTTTTTTTGATTGTGTAAAACAAATAAGAAATAAAATAAGTAAAAACAACTAAGTCTGCCTTTTGAACAATCTTGCAAACTAAACACCCCGGAATTCTAAAGAAAATTCAATCTTTTTCTGAAATCTATTTAGTATCCTTTTTCCATTTCTTTAATAATTACCAAATCCAATAAATCAAAAACAATGAATGTATGTCTGTTCATTATTGAGGCCTAAGTGTATTCAAAACAAATGCGACTTCATTTTATTATATTTTCAATGAATTTTTGTTAGCTCTGTGGAATGTGTATAATATGTACCGAGGGTTACTATCATGACATCCAGATCTATGCCAAATTAGAAAATTTCCATCTGGGAATCCAAATTGATCATTGTACCTGGAACTTTAGGGCATTTAGCAAAATACTCAATCAATGTGATACAGATGTCTCCATTTTATACAATGTTGCATTGCATTGAATCAGCCTAGCTTATTTATCAATGCCAAACCAGGAAGCTTATTGTATCACCTTCTTTGTACTACAACCAGTTTGTTTTCCTAGGTTTTTGTACAGTAAGCTTTGATGAACTAGGTTTCCTAGTAGTACCTATAGACATTATTATTAGAAGTTGGCAACGTATGGACAAATGATTTACACTAATTGGTACTTATTAACACATACCACAGATAATTTATTACTAATCTCATACAAATATCATTTGTTTATAGTTACTGACCAATATACTAATCCCTGTTTGTATTGTCTTCAATATATTTTCTAAACTATAGGTAAAATTTGAAATTATGATTTGTTGCATACAATTGTGAAACATTGGGTAAGAAACAAAAGTTTCATTAAACATGGGTAATGGCATTATATTTCATCATTTGCCTGCCCTGTTCCCATTATCTGGGGTCGGTGCAATATGTTATAGCATTATTTGTTAGAATCAATAATAGTGATTTTTTATTAAAATATATTTTTTGTTTAATAATAGAATTTTGTATATCAAAATGTATCTTGTATCGAAGAAGAATACTCAGAACAACCAATATACATTTAGCATAACTCAAGCTTGTTATTTAATTTATGTCACTTCAATATGCAATAAATTACTTAGTATAACTTGACATAGTTTAAAAACAATAATATTTTTGTTGTTTAATGAAATTGTTGTAAATAATTTCGAAATCATGAATTTTCTATGGAAAATTGATATTTTTGTTAATTCTGCAATGAAACCCAAAAAACACACTTTATAATTTAAAGAACTTAATATTATGATCAAAGCATTATAGTATACATACAATAAATATTGATTGCATCATCTCTAATGCAGGGGATGGTTCATACAAGCTGGATGATGTAATGTAGGTTTTATTATGAAAAACACCTACATTTTAAAAAATCTACCACTGCACTATGTATATCTTAATTAACAATGCAAGTAGGTATATTTAAATGTCTACAATGAGGAAAACAGAAAACAATAACAATTATTGTTTTGACAAAGCCAAAACAACCTACCACTTGCCTCAGCAAATTAACAATTAAAGGTCTATAGAAAAATTACCTGTGGTGACTGTAGATGGATAGTTGGCTTCTTAGCCTCCTGTTCCAGCAGATTCTGCCATATTTCGTCCCTGTATTCGCAGTTGTATTCGTCGTCAGGATCAGTTAGAGCCTAAAACAAGGCATTATCAAATAACAATAACATTTTCCATGTATTAAAACTTTGAAAATTAAAGCATAATGTTTACTATTACACTATTGAAACAAAAATTTCGTAAACGATAATGTTTTTAAAATGAGCTTATCAATTTAACTGTGACAACTTTAAATATAATGCTTTTACAATGAACATTTTATCACATCTTTATTTGGGCATGTGAAAACTGATCTGTATCTCACATAACATATCGTTGGACGCTTCAAGAAAGTTTGTGCAATCAGAGTTAAAAAAATATATGATACAAGATACAAAAATACCACATGTGAATTTGTGATAGATGAGAAAGAACATGAACTTACATTATCCAATTTTGCTTCGAAGGAGTTCACTCTGGGACCACTATCCTTGGACGTGTTGCCCCTCACGCTGGACAGGTTAAGCTTCGACATATTCAAGGACTCCATTTCTCCGTAAAATGCGGTCAAGAACTTAAAATATGCGAAGTTCCTAACACGTCGACTAAATTCTGACGTTCACCACGTGGAAACAAGTGTCAAATAAACCCGTCCGATTTCGCCACTAAATCACAGATAGAAACACAAATGATTACTCCAGTCGCTACCATCACTTCTTGTATTCAGTTTAAACACAGGAAAAAAATAAATATCGACAAGAATTAAAACATTTGTAAAGCTTTTATCACATGACGCCGCGCTTCTCCTTCAAGACATATTTGACAAATGATGAAAAAAGAACAATTGACCGAATGATTTAAACGTGAAGTGAATGAAAAGATCTGCTTTGAACCAATCAAATCACAGGCATTCACCTGTCAACAACCAATGATAAATCAGGAAAATGTTTTGACATATGCTGTAGTAATATTCTATTGGCTGGATTATCTAATGAATCATTGGTTGTTTAAAAATTGTCAATTTCCTTTAGTGTTGCACCCAAATCGGTAATATCCGATCCGAGAAATCAATTGCTTTATCGATTCTTTTCAGTTGACATTGCCATGACACTATAATTTAATTCTTTCTTTTACAAGTTTGATTTTCTTACAAAATGTGTCCAAGAAAGGTCTAAATTTACATCATTTTGTAACTAAAACAATAAATTTAAAAATCTTTTGAACACAGTCTGCCTCTGCCCATATATGGACATTTCTAGTGTTGAACTCTGTAACACCAACATTACAATATAAAATTCATATACGTCACTTTTTTGGGAGGCTATGGAGTGTTAGCGGCTGACTGTGTTTTTCTTTAGTTATTGAAAAGTACTGAGTAAATAGTAGTTTAAGTCACCTTAGCGTGTATTAATAAAGTGTTACTGTAAAATGTCGTATTCGAACAGTAAGTTGTTAATGGGATTCTATAGGCACATGCATGGTGGTTAAACTGGTTTACTGAAATGTTTGTTATCTCGGTTTTTGATGTGGATTATTAGTGTTCATCTATGTGATGCGGTGCTTCTGTGTTCACAGAATACACCTTCGCAGCCCTGCCGAGGACAGCGCGCGGGACGCCGCTCGTTCTAGGCGGTGACCCCAAGGGGAGAAACTTCCTATATACGAATGGAAACTCAGTGATAATCAGAGATATCGAGAATCCTGCCATTTCAGATGTGTATACGGAGCATTCTTGTCAAGTGAACGTTGCTAAATATTCTCCGAGCGGCTTCTACATTGCCTCTGGAGGTAAGGTTATGAATTTCTGTCAAATATTTGTTAATCTATGTAAATTGATATTCTATCATTCACCTGTTGGTGTCTGACCATACAATGGCTAGAACACTCTAAATTATTCATTTTCTATGATTTTTACATGAAAGTTAGGTATTAAATTAGCAGGACTTATATTATTCTATCCAACTTTTATAAATCCAGATAATTCCCATAACAACTCATAAATTATAATCTAATCTAAATTTATCTAAAATGTAAATCTAATTAAATGCTAAAAGTTAGTCAATGTTATTAAGTTTGCCATATATTTAGTACCTATATTATGACATCACCTAATTCAATAAACTGTCTTACTGTGACTCACTTCATTGATAAGAATTTATTTACCATGTACAATTTGAATTATCACATAATTTTTAGTGCCAAAACAATAATTTTCTTAATTTTTAGTGAATCTCTCTTCCTTCCTATGATATTATGATTTTGGCGCCCCCCTGAAACTGCCAGGGCCAAGTGCCCCCCCCTCTAGGGGGATCCTGCCTGCCAGAGCCTGCCAGAAGTTGGCCCCGGATCTATCCGGGGCCAACTTCTGGCAGGCTGGCTGGTAACAGTTTTAGTGGGCCTTCAGGGTGAGGGCGACAGGCGCAGTGGGTTTGCCATAGTGTGCCTGTCGACCTAACACTTTGGACATACACCAATTTGAACTACACACCAACAGGTGGAGTGACGATGACCTCCCTCACCCTCTTTTTATATAAATAAAAAAAAAACAAAATGGTTGTGAAACCAAGTCTGTACACATTTTTTGGATAAACATCTGAAGCTTACCCAGTGTGGTTGTCTAAGGCCTTATCGCACTTCCGGGTGCTGGAGGGCATATAACGCATCACATGTTTATTGACCCTCTGCCCTAAGTGGTGAGCGAGGGGGTGTGATTCACTCAATGTGGCATAATGGTGTAGCGGATGTAGCCACACTGTTGCATGGGGTCTGTCTGGGGAGCACTCTGTCATTCAACCGGAATTCTTGGCGCGTCTACCGCAGCCTCACGCTCTCTTTCCGCCGCCTCGTTCTGCGAGATCACTGTCTAGCAGAATGCGATCATCGCTCGCCAGGTCTCCTTCGACGCAACTCTTGCGGCAGATCGAGGTCCTGTGCGACAGTGACGAGGACGGAGCGCTCATTGGCCCAGGCAGGGGATTTGCTGAAGCGTATGCTCTGCCGTGTCCTCCGAGCCACTGTCGCAGTGACGGCATAGAGGATCAGGCGGAAACATCCATGTCCCGTGAGGACCTGGGTCAGCCGGTACGTCACCACCCCGTGGGGGCGCCGCATCCACTCTTCCAAGATGGGGCCAATGGCCTAGTTTAGGGTAGTCTCGAGCCCTTTCCTGATGGGACAACATACATGAGTGGTTGAGGACCGCGTTTCGGCAAACGTAGGACGCCCTCAGGCCAAATGGAGCGACGATTTGCGCAGGACGGCTGGCAAGTGCTGGATACGAGAAGCCCATGATCGATCGAAGTAGCGAACATTGGAAGACGCCTATGTCCAGCAGTGGACTGTTAGAGGCTGATGATGACATGGGCAGTTGATGAATAATGGCTTTTAAGTCCGTTAACAGCAGTTGTAAATAGTGAGGTAGGGCATAGCGAATTTTCGCTCGAATTGAGCTTCCTGTCCAGGGAAGGACCTCCACCCCATAAAATAGCGCAGCCAAATGACCTCCGGGTCTTGTTTCTGCCGGTGAGTAGGGTTTCCGGAGCTCGTGGGGGATTAGGGTTGGGCCGGCATGGCGGTGGCAACTGACAAGTAACTGACCAGTTACTTGCCCGTTGTCACACACAGCGACTTGACTTCTTTTTTCGCTTTCCATCAAGCGTAGGGATTTTGTCGAACTGTCGAGCTACTATAAAAAAAGCATTTTTTTTCCCTGGACCATACAAATAGTTCAGGTCCAGGGACCATGAACCAATAGTTCACGTACTATACCCTGGTACAGCGCCTATCGCCTGCCCAGCGGACCGTTGAGTTCGTTGTGCCTGATAATCGCGCAGCCATGAATATATTAGTGTATTCGCGCCGTACGCTAATTTTATATGTTTTACTCACGATTACTAAGCTGACTACACACTTATACACTGGAAATGTTAATTACATTGAAAAGTTTCGCTATGGGCTATCGCATCCCGATGTGTTATGGAAATATTTGCTGCTATGCGAGTTTGCAAGTTATAGACTTGTAGTTTAACGAATTGTGGTTTGATTCGTTTGTGAATCGGGAATATGCATCAAAAATAGTTTTGAGTATATGTATTTACTAATTTTATCGTATAATTGGAAATGTACTGTGAACTGTAAAAATAAAATCAAAATTGCCGAAATAATGGACGAGAGACATTCGTTTAATTAAAGCGTATAAAAAACCATCCTATTTGGGTAGTTTACCCAGAAAGTGGTCACACTCATTTAATCCAACGGTTTTCGGTCCTGCGGCTGAGATGGCCAATACACTGTCATTTTAGCTCACAAATCCGGTTAGCTACTTAGCTATGTCAAAGACCTTGGTTCTCTGTGGATTCATTTCATTTCAATCATTTAATTTCAAGCGAAAGAGAAGCCCAAGTCGCCGTGACAACTGGCAAGTAACTGGTCAGTTACCTGTCAGTTGCCACTGCCATGCCGGCCCAGCCCTAACCCCCCACGAGCTCCGGAAACCCTACTCACCGGCAGAATCACGACCCTTTGGCTGCGGTATTGTATAGGGTGGAGGTCCTTCCCCGGACGGGCAGCTCAATTCGAGCGAAGATTCGCTAAAACATAAACATTTGATCCTTCTCTTAAACATTTGATCCTTAAGACATACGCCGAGCATAAACCTAAGGATTTTAGTACTTATCTCTTGCCACTGACCATCAATATTTGCTGGCAATGACAATGTAGGTATGTGGCGTTGCCTGATTTATTTACTTTTCGTAGAAACGTAGTGATAACGACCTATGTCAGGCCCGTATCTTATCTGATAAAACGATTGTAGTAAAATAATGCATTAAAGTCTATCTCGGTCTTAAATAGAATTAGGAATGAAATTACTTACGGGAAATATACTTCTAACGAGACTATTTTAAGTTTAGGCAAACGTAGCGAGGGAAGCCCTCTGTATCTGCGAAATAATAATTTTCTTTATTTTATTTCTATAGTGTTATAAAACACTTAAAATTGTCTTGATTGCCGGTTTAGAATGCAGTACTCCGACTAGAAGAAACCACCAATAAATTCTTGCATTGTGTTCGAAGTTTTCGAAGCTAGGATATCATTTGTACTTGTTTTTGTGCCTTATCTAGATGTTAAGCCTATAACTGCCGTGAAACCAAACACAAAAGAGTATTTATTGTTTGCCGGTCACCCATGACGCATATGGTAGTTAACATTTTAATTTTGCTACTCACATTGTGATGTCAAAGTATTTGATGGTGTCTAAACTTTATTTTTTAAGCCTCAATATTCAGGGCGAAATTAAATTCCTTTACATTGATTTGCCAGAGTCAAATCGTTGAAATTAGACAGAGTATAGTTATCGAATTCGATTACTTTTCGGAAGTGTTGTTATAGAGGAGCTATTCTGTGCTTTCTTATCCACAAAAAACAGCTTTGGTCCGCCCACTGATCAACGTAAGCTTCCTTTATTTACCATGATATAATTCTCCGTGATAACGATTTAACTGAAGTGGGGGTGTGGCGAGTGACTCATACGAAAAAACAATTAATCTTATCTATATTTTATACTGTGGCTTTATCTAATCGAAGCCACAAAGACCGCTTTTAGCGAACTACTGTGGGGTTTTTATCATTTGGAACGTTTCCAAGTTACGCCACTGCAAATTCGGGATTTCTGTGGGGCTATTCACAAAAAGAAAACCGCACAAAACACTTTCGAAGGGTTAAACTATGGAACTATTTACCCGAGTCTTATGTTTCCTGAATGATCTACAGATTTTCAAGGCGAGAGTGAATCGGTTTTTGTTGGGTTAGTGCGCAACATCGTAAGCTCCTACGTCACTTAAAATCATCACGATTTAAGGCATAGCTAAATACCACAGGCCGATGACGGGCAGCAGCGTCACCGGAGCGAGGAGCTACGCCCTGCGATACCCAACCCGCCTGCCCAGCGTGGCGATTATGGGTATATCCTTCAGATGTTTGCTCAAAGTGGCGAACAAATGGAGAGTTCGATGTCCAGCAGTGGACTGCGATAGGCTGATGATGATGATACATTTCAATGCATTGGAGTCGTAAGCTGTCATCTTATCACTGATTTTTCTCAGATATGATAGTGAGAGTATCAATTAGACGTTGTATACAAATAAATAGCTAGCAGATGTTTTTTTTATAATAGCAGATGTTTTTTTTATAGTAGCTCGACATAATGGCTTCCCTACGCCTGATGGAAAGCAAAAGAGAAGCCCAAGTCGCTGTGAAAATGGGCAAGTAACTGGTCAGTTACCTGTCATTTGCCACCGCCATGCTGGCCTATCCCTAACCCCCTACGAGCTCCGGAAACCCTACTCACCGGCAGAAACACGACCCGCAGGTCATTTTGCTGCGGTATTCTATAGGGTGGAGGTCCTTCCCCGGACAGGCGGCTCAATTCGAGCAAAAATTCGCTATGCCCTACCTCTCTTAATGTGATGCGTTGGTTAACATAATCTGTTATGGATATGATAGTTATCTACAAGTTAATTCTGGAGATATTCGCGCCCCGGCTGGCGCGCTGCCAACGTTTCCTGTTATACAATCGTAATAAAATGCGTTAGTAAATACCCGGGAGGGACGCTACAAGTGATGGATGGAGCGTTATTATACAATTATTTTGTACAATGTGCAATCTTACTTTATAGGCACGGTGGCTCAATTGGTAGTGACCCCTGCCTTCTGAACCAAGGGTCGTGAGTTCGATTCCCTCTATAATCATCACAATAGCTAAATACTACTCGCCGATGATTGGCAGCAGCGTCACCGGAGCGAGAAGCTACGCCCTGCTATCGCCAATCCGCCTGCCCAACGTGGCGATTACGGGTAAAGCCTTCAGATGTTTGCCCAAGGTGGGCTATGTCCAGCAGTGGACTGTGATAGGCCGATAATGATGATAAAAATAATAAATAAATAAATATCAGACAACATCACATACATTGCTCTAATCCCAATGTAAGTAACTTAAGCACTTGTGTTATGGGTATCAGAACAATGAAGGTACCACAAATAAATACTTAAATACAAATTATAAACACCCATGATGATAATTTCTTTTTTATATTAGCTTGACATAATGGCCTCCCTACGCCTAATGGAAAGCGATAGAGAAGCGCAAGTCGCTGTGACAACTGGCAAGCAACTAGTCAGGTACCAGTCAGTTGCCACTGCTATGCCGGCCCATTTTTTTTTCTAGAGGGGAATGCATTAGGCACCGTCATGCCACCTCCGGGGGGAGGTGACATGGTGTGTGGGACTCACACCTCCCGAAATGGGAGGGATGACAAGCGGCCAACCCTAACCCCCCACGAGCTCCCTGCTCACCATCAGAAACACGACCCGGAAGTCATTTGGCTGCGGTATTCTATAGGGTGGAGGTCCTTCCCCGGACGAGCAGCTCAATTCGAGCGAAGATTCGCTGTGCCCTACCTCTCTTGCCTTCCGATGTTTGGCTTATGTCCAGCAGTGGACCGTGATAAGCTGATGATAATCATAATCAAAAATTTATTTATATAATTTTAGGTGTAACATAAAATGTGGTGTATTAAAATAGTATAAGAGTCTCACTAAAATTTGCCCATGCGATCAAGCGTGCAAATATTAAGTACTATAAAACAAACTAAAATTTAATTATTATGTATTTAAAATTATGAATTAATTATTTATACATTGTTACACTATACAAGTCATGTCATTAATAAATTGATTAAATAATTGTATAGTCACACATTACGATGATTATGATGAATCCACCTTAAGTTTAATGTCCGTTAAACTAAAAGCAGTTTCCTAAAGTTGGCCTTATTAACAGTTCCACGTGTGTCTTTCCAGATGCGTCCGGCAAGGTCCGCATCTGGGACACCGTGAACAAGGAGCACATCCTCAAGAACGAGTTCCAGCCCATCGGCGGCACCATCAAGGACATCGCGTGGAGTGCCGACAACCAGCGGATGGTCGTCGTCGGCGAGGGCAGGGAGAGGTAAGGGATTGATGCGATGTATGGGGCGTAGAATCCTACTAATATTATAAACGCGAAAGTTTGTTTGGATAAATGGATGGATGTTTGTTCCACTTTCACGCTAAAACTACTGAACAGATTTTAATGAAACTTTACAGGAATATAGTTTGTACATCAGATTAACACATAGGCTATGTTTTATATGAATATTTACGCGGGCAGAGCCGCGGGCAGCAGCTAGTATTATATAATAAAAATAATGCATTTCCGACAAAAAATAAAAGGTAAGGGTTGACTGGCTCGGTGGCTCAATTGGCAGTGACCTCTGCCTTCTGAGCCAAGGGTCGTGGGTTCGATCCCCACACAGGTATCTAGTAAATTTATCAGTTGTCTAGTACCAATAGTACAAGCTTCGGCTTAGTTTGGGGCTATATGGCGCTGTGTGGCCCAGCGTGGCATGTCTGGGGTTATTTATTTATTGTTATGATGTTTTAGGGTAACATACCAAAAGGGTCCCGTTTTTGCAATTTGGCTACGGAACCCTAAAAACGGAACCCTATTACTAAAACTTCGCTGTCTGTCCGTCCGTCTGTCTTTCACCAGGCCGTATTTCAAGAACCGCGCTAGATGAACAGTTGAAGTTCTCAAAATATATTTCTGTATCAAGAATCATTTATTTGCTAAATGTGGTACAAATGGTCTTAATTTAGGTACATAAGTATATCGGAACACACATTTACCAATTACTATTACACAATTAGCCGCTATAACTACATTATGTATACTCTACCATACAACATTTGGTTGATATCAATGGACATAGGTAGCCACTTAAAGTATTCACAAAATACTCATTTGATTGTGTTTGTAAAACAACAATTTTCACCAGATATTGCATTCTTTCACCAGCCATTGTATTCTTTCACCAGCCATTGTATTCTTTCACCAGCCATTGTATTCTTTCACCAGCCATTGTATTCTTTCACCAGCCATTGTATTCTTTCACCAGCCATTGTATTCTTTTACCAGCCATTGTATTCTTCCACCAGCCATTGTATTCTTTCACCAGCCATTGTATTCTTTCATTAGCTATTCTGTTCTCTCACCATCAGATTCGGCCACGTATTCATGTCGGAGACCGGTACGTCCGTCGGAGAGATCAGCGGGCAGTCGAAGCCCATCAACTCGGTGGACTTCAAGCCTTCAAGGCCCTTCCGCATCGTCACGGCCTCGGAGGACAACACTCTCGCAGTCTTTGAGGGGCCCCCGTTCAAGTTTAAGTGCACTAAACAGGTCAGATTTTTTTATAGTAGCTTGATATAACGACTGGTTCGATGGCTCATTTGGTAGTGAAATTTGCCTTCTGAGCCAAGGGTTCGATTCCCGCACAGTACAAACATTTGTGTTCCTGAACATGTCTGTTTGTATTGGACTGGGTATTTTCTATGTATAATATGTATTTATTTACAAAAAAAAAGTATCTAAGTAAGTTTATCAGTTGTCTAGTATCCATAGTACAAGCTTCGGCTTAGTTTGGGGCTGTGTGGCCCAGCGTGGCATGTCTTGGGATATAATGGATTGCCCACGCCTGATGGAAAGCGAAAGAGAAGCCCAAGTTGCTGTGACAACGGAAAAAAAATTACATATATCGAGTGTAAAAAAAAACTTAACGAAGCCGTGAACTACATGTTCTCCTGGTCATGACGAACAACGTTAGTTCCAGAAAAATACCTGGGAAGTGTATGGTTCCCGAGATATTGACCGTTAAAGGTAAAAAAAAAATCGACGTTTTTCATATTAATACCTTTAAAACGCAATTACTAACATTTCTTCTAAAGAAACCATATCTTAATTTTGAATATTTCTCAGCGAACAAGGCCTTTCACGGCCCGCAATGTAAATCGCACGCGCCCGCCCGCGTAGGTATTTAATGAAGGAGCGAAAGAATGGCCGAACCGCGCTGTACATTGCGAGGTCTAGAAAACAGCTGTTTTTTTTACTCATAAAAAAAAACCAAAATCGTTTCCCTGCAAAAATATTTGAAAAATACTCAGCTACAGGAACAGAATGCGTAGTTTTAGGCTTCGTTAAGGGTCTTTTTACACCTTGTATAATAATCTTATGTCTGTTTGCAGGAGCACACTCGTTTCGCCCAAGCGGTGCGGTACAGTCCGGACGGGAGCCTGTTCGCGTCCGGCGGTTTCGACGGCAAGATATACTTGTACGATGGTGCTTCTTCCGAGCTCAAAGGCGAGGTGAGTGTTGGATATTTAACAATTTAAGCGTTAACTAGGCAATTTCCACATAAATTTGACCTTATACACTGTGACTGGTAAATCTAGGGAATAGGGAATATGCATGACTTTTTTTTATGGATTTATTGAGATCTTTTATCTTCCAGATACATAAATATCGAAGAATTTTTAAACTATCTTTTCTATTAAGCGAGTTATAAAGCGTTAAAGTTATTGCTTAGACAGAGAGATCCGACGCGGCGGATGACGTCACGTACCGTGAGCGCCCTACTAACTCCATAGAAAAATCTGTTTCGCGAGAGAGAGAGACGGATATATTTACTTTCAACGACTGTATCTCGCCCATTTTTCAACCAATTTTGATTTTGTTTTCACTGTTAGTAGTAGATTTAGATCTATTTTACGATAAATTAGTAAATACCTGAAACTATTTTTCATGCATATTCCCTATTCTTGTAAGAGAAATTAGAGTGATGTTTGCCCATAGTGGTGAACAACTGTAGAGGCCTATGTCCAGCAGTGGACTTGCAAGTGTGATGGTTATACCGCCACCAGTCGGTTGCCAGAGTTTGTTATTCAGGTTCCGCCTGCCCAACGTGGTGTTTTAAGACAAATCTTCCAGATCTTCCAAAGTGGCGAACAACTGGAGAGGCCTCTGATGATGATGTTGTTGTTGATGGTGATGATGATGATGATGATGATGTTGTTGATGATGATGTTCCGAGTACTGTTGTCCGCAGATCGGCTCGCCGGCGCACAAGGGCGGCGTGTACGGCATCGCGTGGTCGCCGGACGGTAAGCAGCTGCTGTCCTGCTCCGGGGACAAGACGTGCGCCATCTGGGACGTGGAGACCAGGGAGCGGGTGACGCTGTTCAATATGGGCACCGCTGTGGAGAATCAGCAGGTATGTAAAAACATGGCACAAGGTGTAAAAAGTATGGTTTATGTAGAAGAATTTTTTTTTATAGTAGTTCGACATAATGGCTTCCCTACGCCTGATGGACAGCGAAAGAGAAGCCCAAGTCGCAGTGACAACTGGCAAGTAACTGGTCAGTTACCGTTCAGTTGTCACTGCCATGCCGACCCAACCCTAACCCCCCAGCGAAGATTCGGTATGCCCTACCTCTCTTAAATGTTGGTAATAGGCCTGTTGTCGTAAGAAAATATAATTAGTCAGTCCTTTAGCTTATTCAAAAATAAAAGATACGTATTTTGTTCATTTGTAAATTAAACCAAAAATTACTATTGTAATTTTTAGTCTAATTAATCGAATGTCCCTTATAATCATTGAATGGAGTTAAATGTAAGGGAAGTAAGGGTACGGCCTATCATCATTACGCTCCAAGCCAACCTTACCTGCCCGTGGTGCATCTTACCCAATAACAAACGAGGCGCTGGCAACCGACTGGTGGCGGTATAACCATCACAATTGAAGGCTAAATACCACAGACTGATGGCGGGCAGCAGCGTCATCGGAGCGAGAAAGCTAGGCCCTGCGATCGCCAACCCGCCTGCCCAGCGTGGCGATTATGGGTATATCCTCCAAATGTTTGCCCTAAGTGATGAACCACTGGAAAAGCCTATGTCCAGCAGTGTACTGCAATAGGCTGATGATGATGAATAATTATAACATCAGATTCCAGCAGATGTTCTGGCCTTTATAGTGACAATTCTTCCTCAGGTCTCCTGCCTGTGGCAAGGCAACCACCTCATCTCGGTCTCCCTCTCCGGGACCATCAACTACCTGGACGTTGAGAACCCGGACAAGCCGAAGCAGGTGCTGATGGGGCACAACAAGCCCATCACGTGCCTCACTCTGCGACCGGATAGGAAGGTGGTGTACACAGCCAGTCATGATGGCACGGTGACAGCCTGGGACGTGGAAACTGGTGAGTTTGATAGGCTTGCATACAGACTCTGCTCGAGCAGTTCATCATTATCATCATTGGTCTCCCCCAATGATGAGTCTTGGATACCGGTGAGTTTGACATACACAGACTTAGCTGTGGATACCGGTGAATTTGACATACACGGACTTAGTTGTGGATATCTGTGAGTTTGACATACACAGACTTAGTTGTGGATACCGGTGAGTTTGACATACACGGACTTAGTTGTGGATACCGGTGAGTTTGACATACACGGACTTAGCTGTGGATACCGGTGAGTTTGACATACACGGACTTAGCTGTGGATACCGGTGAGTTTGACATACACGGACTTAGCTGTGGATACCGGTGAGTTTGACATACACGGACTTAGTTGTGGATACCGGTGAGTTTGACATACCCGGACTTAGTTGTGGATACCGGTGAGTTTGACATACCCGGACTTAGTTGTGGATACCGGTGAGTTTGACATACACAGACGTTTGTCATTTGGGGGATTTGCATTAGTCACCATGCTTGGCAGGTCTACACCAACTTTAAGATGTCCGTGAATGGCGGGGTTAAGCAATAAAGTCAACACGACCCGGAGGTCATTTGGCTGCGGTTTTCTATTGTGTGGAGGTATGTACTTCCCCGGACGGGCGGCTCAATTCGAACGAAGATTCTGCTATTTGATACAGAATCGTGAAATAATTACTAATTTGTAAGATTTTATAGGTATATAGAACGAAGATTCGCTATGCCCTACCTCTCTTAGAAGTGTCGCGAGTTTAGTATCGTCATTAATACGCATTTCTGCTGTCCCCAGGCGAAGGCCGCCACATCCTGGGTCAAGGTCACGGCAACCAGGTGAACGGCATGCGCGCCAGCAAGGACGGCTCGCTGCTCACCTGCGGCATCGACGACACGCTGCGACGCGCCGTGCCTGCTGCCGAAGGTGCGTCAGCATCATCAACATCATCACTTCAATAGCGTTAAATAACCCACCATTTTGTGCAATAGAGTCTGCGTCTGAGACATTTAAAAAGAGCATCATAGATGTGCGTTGAGTCTGTTAAATATCCGCGACAGATTTTTGCGCGTCGTGTGCGTTACTGCATATAATTGCATCACAGACTAAAAAGTGCGTCACGGATAGTCTGTCGTCTGCGCTGCCCCTTAATAGACACGCGTTGTTTCTAAGAAAATATTGATTGCAATATCTCTATGTATTTGTTTTGTGCAATAGACCAAGAAGATAGCCAAATTAGTCCTTCCAAAACACATTTGCCTTCATATACAATAAAATCATTTCACATGTGTAGTTAAAAAATCTTGTGAGATACTGTCGTCTATACTAGGCGTTAAACTGTGTGACAGGTCACCAAGCCGTAGATTTTAAATAGCCTGAGTTTAGTATTGCAATTGATCATTCATCATCAGCCTATTACAGTCCACTGCTGGACATAGGCCTCTCCACTTGTTTGTTACTTAGGGAAAACATCTGGAGGATATACCCATACCCGCCACGCTGGGCAGGCGGGTTGGTGATCGCAGGGCGTAGCTTTTCGCTCCGGTGACGCTACTGCCCGTCATCGGCCTGTGGTATTTAGTTACGCTTTCAATTATGTTTATATGCCACCAGTCAGTTGCCAGAGCCTCTTAGTTATTCGGCAGGATGCTGCACGGGCAGGTGACGGTGGCTTCGAGCCGTTTTGTGTTCGAAATTAGACCTTAAATACTTACCGTTAAGGTTCGGTGTGTTGCAGGTGACGCGCCGTCGTACGCCGAGGGCGGCGTGGCGCTGGGTTCTCAGCCGCGGGCCATGGACCACATCATGGATGACGACACCACCATAGTCGCCACCGTCAAGGAGGTGAGGCACATCATCATAATCATCATCATCATTATCACCATCATCATCATCACCATCATCATCATCCCTCTCTTCAGAAATCTACACTTCCTTTACCTAAAGGTTGTCTGGAAAAGATCGCTTACTAGCGATAAGACCGCCTAGATTGTACCACAAGATGTCTGTATCACCTTTATTGTACTAATTGTGTATTTTGTGCAATAAAGAATATCTATCTATATATATCTGTCTATCATCATCATCAACAGCCTGCAAACGTCCGCGGAACGACATAGGCCTCCCCCATTGACAATAGGCATGTGTCCAGTCCAGGGTCACAACAATTACATTATACTTAGTCCGTATTTTAGATTGTAAAAATATATTAAACATGTATTTCTCCGTTTATCATTTAAACAAAAAATAAAAAAGATACAAGACATCAAAATGTAGGAGTGGGGGTCTTTGACGTCACTCTTCGCGAAAAAACTCCCACTCTTTGACGTCGCGCGTAATTTTAACAGGCTATAATTATCTTTGTCACTTTTGGTCTAATTTACAAATTAAAAAATTCCTGTCTTTTATTTTTGAACAATCTAAAAGACGGATTATTTACGGTAACAAGCCTATTGTGACGCACCATGACTCCCGCAAAAGGCTTTGCATCATCATCATCATCAGGCCATCATAATTCATCAACTACTTGTCAATATTATGTTTGCAATAATCTATTTGAATCGAATTTTAAAGGCTGTATGGCAACACTTTTAGGCTTAACGAGCTACACTGGCGGTGTTAGGGTAACATGGGTCTTCTAGGACCCTCGGAGGATGACGGAGGGACCGCGGTCTTTTATTAGGTCTGCCTCCTTACCATCTTGAGGTAGGGTATCGCCCCCCCATTTCTCGTGGACGTGTGTTCCACATACCCTACCATTTACCCTGAACCTGACGACCGATGCTTAAAAAGATAGGAAAATAAACGTTTTGCGCGCTAACCATTGCGCCGTAAACATTAAATAACCCCAAGACATGCCACGCTGGGCCACACAGCGCCACCTAGCCCCAAACTAAGCCGAAGCTTGTACTATGGGTACTAGACAACTGATAAACTTACTTAGATACATTTTTTTTTGTAAATAAATACATATTATACATAGAAAACACCCAGACCAATACAAACAGACATGTTCATGGGCACAAATGTTTGTACTGTGCGGGAATAGTAATAAGTTCATACATTGTCATAACACCTGCACTGTACCTACACTTAGTAAGCAAATAAAGAAATTTAAATTGAATCGAACCCACAACCCTTGGCTCGGAGGACAGAGGTCACTACCAAATGAGCCACCGAACCTGTCTATGTGTATATAATTATACCTCGTTCGTTTACAGTTGATTGTCATCATTGGCGGTAGCAAGCAGTCAACTCTGCCGCTGTCTTTTGAGCCCACGTGCGTCGCTATAGACCCGAAGTCCAGGCACGTCGCGGTCGGCGGTGAGTTTCCTTCATCATCAGCCTATCCAGTCCACTGCTAGACATAGGCCTCTTCAGCTGTTCAACACTTCGGTCATATATCTAATCGCCACAATGGACAGGTGGTGTAGCGACATGTAGCAACATTTACATATACATTGCAACAACATAGAATCCTACAACGCGCATACGAAGTTTTCGTCACGACTCGCTATACATGTCACCGGAAAATAGCAAGAATCGTAAGTTGATCAATTTCCTAGGTAGTTGATTAACTTTCGGAATATAACAAACGGTAGTTGAAATGTATTATTTAACGCAATGGATTTCAGTTAGTTGATCAATTTACGGTAGCCTGACAGTCATTTAATAATTTATGATTTTGACACAAGTAAAATCGTCCTCAAATGGGCCAATCGTTGCTCAATGTACTATTTAACGGTGCACTATTACCCGTAAATTAATACACTGTTCCCTGATTGGATGCCGGGATAAGGCCACGTGAGCCATTGAACCAATCAACGTTCACCTCACCTTCGTCGGATGACTTTACGGCAAGACCCCGTAAAATGATAAATTTACTAAAATACATACGTTAAATAATACATTTCAACTGCCGTTTATTATTTTCCGGAAGTTAATCAACTACCTAGGAAATTGATCAACTTACGATTCTTGCTATTTTCCGGTGACATATATACGGCAAACCAAGATGGTCCATCGGACCGCGGTCCCCGAGCACGATCACCTAGCTCGGCGGAAGTTCTTCCATTTTTCGTAGGGACAAGTCTGTTCCTACAGGCAGGTTGGCGATCGCAGGGCGTAGCTACTCGCTCCGGTGACGCTGCTGCTCGTCATCGGCCTGTAGTGTTTAGCTACGCCGTCAATCGTGATGGTTATGTCGCAGTCATCTGGTTGAATCTCCTATTCAATTGAATCGCTAGCGCGTTCATTGAATGACGACATTCAATTGAATGACTAGACCGAACGTTGACTAAACACGCGTCACTTAACGTCCAACTAAGTAGCGGATTGAAACATAGCCCTTTGAAAAGAGCGGACGTAAAAGCAGTCAAGTGATTGTAATTTAGTTCATTTTTTTCCCGCGCGGCGTTAGTAGTCACTAAAACAAATATGGCGTCGAACATGATCACCTGAGTGTTGATATTTTTTTGATTAGATTTACTTTAAACTGACTTATACGTAATAAAATAGTGTGACAGCATAGATTTACCTATTAATACGCCGTCTCCGGGTACTTTTAAAGAAAAATTAAAAACTAAACATTAAACAGTCGGCTTTTACCCATTCAACGACTATGCTAAAATGACGTTCAGTCAAGACGTTGAACGTTTCATTCAATAACTTGACGAGTTGACCTTTAGGCATTCAATTAAATGTCGTCATTCAATGAACGCGCTAGTCATTAAATTGAATAGCAGATTCAACCAGATGACTGCGACAGTTATACCGCCACCAGTCGGTAGCCAGAGCCTTGTTTGTTATTTTGCAGGATGCATTACGAGCAGGTGAGGGTGGCTTGGAAGGAAAAGACGATAGGTAGGATGATGATAGGCACGCTCCCTTACATCCCTTTTTTCATGCGTAATTTTATAACTTTGTTTGAATTTTGGGTTACCCTAGCCTTTTTTTACATGTGACGTCACTTGCCTGTATTCCAGGAGCGGACAGCAAAGTGCACATGTACACGTTGGACGTTCGCACGCTGACGCCGGGAGTCGAACTGACGCACCTCGGCCCGGTGACGGACGTCCGCTTCAGTCCGGACTCCAGCTATTTGGTGGCTAGCGACGCCAACAGGAAACTGATACTGTACTCCACTGATGAGCTTAAGGTTTGTGGATTCATCATCATCATCACTAACATCATCATCAATATCAACGTGTGAGAAATGATAACAAGGCTGGCCTGGGCATCAGTTTGTGGATTCGTCATCATTATCACCAACATTACTAACATCATCATCATCATTTTGGAATGAGAGCCTTCCGCTCCCCCAACAGTCCGGTGATGAGGACAAGGCCGGCCTGGGCATCAGTTTGTGGATTCATCATCATCATCACCAACAACACTAACGTCATCATCAACAACATCATCATCTAGGGGTGAGAGCCTTCCGCTCCCCCAACAGTCCGGTGATGAGGACAAGGCCGGCCTGGGCATCAGTTTGTGGATTCATCATCATCATCATCACCAACAACACTAACGTCATCATCAACAACATCATAATCTAGGGGTGAGAGCCTTCCGCTCCCCCAACAGTCCAGTGATGAGGAGAAGGCCGGCCTGGGCATCAGTTTGTGGATTCATCATCATCATCATCACCAACAACACTAACGTCATCATCAACAACATCATAATCTAGGGGTGAGAGCCTACCGCTCCCCCAACAGTCCGGTGATGATGACAAGGCCGACCTGGCCGCTAACCCGCCAGCCCAGCGTAGCGATTATGGGTACATCCTCCAGACGTTTGCCCTAAATGGTGAACAACTGGAGAGGCCTATGTCCAGCAGTGGATTGCAATGGGCCCTTTTGCCTGATGTTTGTCGTTGGTTCTGCGTCCAGCCCGCCCACAACAAGGAGTGGGGCTTCCACACGGCTCGCGTCAACTGCGTGGCCTGGAGTCCCGACTCGCGCCGCGTCGTGTCCGGCTCGCTCGACACCAGCCTCATCGTGTGGAGCGTCGACCAGCCGGCCAAGCACACCACCGTCAAGAGTGAGTACTGGCGTGTGATAAACGCCTACGAGACTGGCGACACACAAACACACATCCATGTACATACATATACACACGCATACACCCATGTACATACATATACACACGCATACACTCATGTACACACACATACACCCATGTACACACACATACATTCACAGGCTCGGTGGCTCATTTGGTAGTGACCTCTGCCCTCTGAGCCAAGGGTCGTGGGTTCGATTCCCGCACAGTACAAACATTTGTGTTCATGAACATGTCTGTTTGTATTGGTCTGGTTGTTTTCTATGTATAATATGTATTTATTTACAAAATATGTATCTAAGTAAGTTTATCAGTTGTCTAGTACCCATAGTACAAGCTTTGGCTTAGTTTGGGGCTAGGTGGCGCTGTGTGGCCCAGCGTGGCATGTCTTGGGTTATTTATATATTTACTGGCTGTTACATTTGTCGTCTCCCTGCTTGGGAGCCAAATTTGCCACGACACACAACGTACACACGTATACATCCACATACACACATTTACACCCACGTACACACATATCTACCCACGTACACACATATATACCCACGTACACACATATATACCCACGTACACACATATGCTAAAGTAACCGACGTGTCGGTTACTTTATTAGCTCTTAAAAGGATTCCCTCAATATACCAGTCACAGTGTATGTTTTTATTTATTTACTATTATTAACCACTTTTACGACTATTTTAATACAC
Organism: Conogethes punctiferalis; assembly: GCA_031163375.1. NCBI lineage: Eukaryota > Metazoa > Arthropoda > Insecta > Lepidoptera > Crambidae > Conogethes > Conogethes punctiferalis. The sequence continues at coordinate 13,063,273 of CM062095.1, read as the reverse complement.
TATCGTGTTAGGTATTAAAGCCTGTAAAAATAATTGTACGACAGATTTTTTAAAAATAAATACTTTATTTCAGACGCGCATCCCCAAAGCCAGATCACGGGCGTAGCATGGCTGGACGATGAGACCATAGTCTCCGTGGGCCAGGACGCCAACACACGCATCTGGGTCGTGCCTAAGGCCTAAGGCCTGAGGCCTGAGGCCCACCCAGCCCCGAGGCCTATGGACTTGTAAACTAACATAAGGTTTGTTTGAGGGAATGCTCCTTATTTATCCTAGGGAATAACTGCTTGGCGTACGAATTACAGGGTAAAACCGAGTTTTATATAATCGGGTTTGGTAACAGTTTTGTATGGTTAAAACGAGTTGTTCTTACATTTGTAAACCGGATAAAACTGTTGTTTTATATGACCGATTAAGGTGGACCACATACATTCGGAATTCCGGTGCGGAATTCCGAATTGAAATTTAGATTTGCAGAAATAATGCTCTACTTACATATAAAATGCTGAAGCGCTTATATATGCAAGTAGAGCATTCCGGAATTCCGCATCGGAATTCCGAATGTGTTCGGCCCACCTAAAATGGTTTTTTGTAATATTTGAAGACCTGATAAAACCAGTTTTAACCAGTTATTCAAAGTAACTTAAAATGGGGTTATGTAACATTTGTAAGCTGGTAATTTTTTATATGAACAACCAGTAACGAAATGGTTTTATCTTACAAAGAACCGGATGTAATATTCTGAATATGATGAACCTTTCATACTAAGCCGATGATATGGTTTTGGTAACGTTTTACATTCGGGATTCCTAATATAAATTACATTTGCAACAAAATTGCTCTATTTTCATATGAAGCGCTCACGGCCGTATTCACAAACGTCACTATGCGTCGCTCGAACGCACAGGTACTCAGAAAGCTATAGGAATTTGGGCTCTGTGCGTCCGTGCGTCGCATAGTAACGTTTGTGCATACGGCCGTTAAACTTTAACTTAAGTGGAGGATTTTGTTGCGAATGTGAATTAATCTATCCCGAACGTATGTTGGGACCCTAATTCTGTAAAAATGTAGCAACTACAGTTCAGTTGACTAAAGCGGGCATGTTCAACACATATACACAAGTGTCTGTGTCGTGACTTCGTAATGCATGCGCATCATCAAAAGTCTGCCCGTCTCTTTCGCGCGCAGTCTAGCTTACGAGTGTGAAGGGGACAGTTATAGTTTTACTTTTGCTACTGTATAGTGAAATTGCATCACTGTGAGTACTGTGAACGTGCCAGTTTTATTTAACAAATCTGTACCCAGATACAACATTGAATATTCCCTCGGCAAACTATTCGTCAAAAAGAGTTTATATTTAATTTAAGTCAATAATATGAATTGTAACGTATTTATTTCGCTTCTAACATAAGTTATATGATTTAAATGCTCAGTTAGATGACTATGTCGCTACTAACACGATCGAGTCACGTCGGACTGACCAGAGATTTCGAATGATCTCAAATTACATGTTTATATGCATTTTTCTGCCATTTACTTAACTGTTTAAATTTTTGTGACTTACATATAATGTCCTAATGCAAATTACAAAAAAGTGGTTTGATTTTCGAAATTTCAGAAACATTGGTGCTTATTTTCTGTCAATTTGACTGCCTACAATCGTTGGCATGAGGCGTGTATATCTAGTACGCTTGGGCTACATTAATGAGCTTTTGCGAATGTTCGTGTCATCGCGATGAGCGGGGCCGGGTTGATCGAAAAGTCGCTAATGTAGCCGAGGCATACGTGCAAGATATATGTTGGCAAACACTAATTATAAACGATAACTTACTACCGTTACAATATAATAGATTTTGTATTCTGTCTGAAATGTTGGTACTCGAGAATACCATTCTAAAAGTATACGTACAGTATTTATTTTATAGACATAAAACATAGCATCTATATTATTTTTGGCGACATTGAATTACAGTAAAATTTAAATACCGTGTAAGTATTTAATTAATTTTATTGGCATTTAAAATTTTAGTTACGATAAATACAAAAAAGGTGTTAAAAGTTTAACCTCGACTGAGATTCTGGAATGAGCTTGAACATAAGATTAATTCACTTCTTCGAACAAAAAAATAAATCAAATTTCCTTTAGGAGCTATGGTGCCTCTCTATAACTTACATATTTTTCTCCTGGAGTAAAAATATAACAATAATAATTCGTATAAAATCAATGATTGTTGACAAAAATCCTGTATTTTGGTGATATTAGCTCAGTATAATTTCAGTCCAGCCTGTAAATTGTATTTATGTGACCTTTATGCAAGATCAAAAGTAGGCCTATTGCATAAAACCTTTATAAAAACTCGTCTATTTAGAAATAACTAAACACACCATTCATCGCTTAAAAATCCTAGTGACGAAGTGAAACGAACCATTAAACTGTGGAGCTCTCTTCTAGCACACATGTTTCATAATTCTTTAGTCTTGAGTCTTTGAAATGGGCCGTGAATCGACACTTATGCGACATCATAATGTGATCGATCTATGCTACGTTGTGCTACGCTAACTAAGTGTGATGCTTACATTTTTTTTGTACTTCGTAGTCTGGCAGGATGCAGTCATTTTGACTGTTAATATAAAAATAAGTTTAGTACATAAATATACATTGTCCTAAATTTAAACCTTATTGGAATACAATAAACTAAAGCATTACATTTGTATTTTTTGACAAGAGTACGGTACGCTTGAAGCTTTGATGTCGATGTCTAGGTATTTCTAAGTCGATGTAAAAACTATACATTTATTATACGGTAATATTAATATATTTGTATAAATAACTTATGTTGTCATGCAATTTCCTACGGAAACCAGTCCTATTTTTATGTGAGATAAATTGATGTTCGATCTGAAAGATCCGTTTGGTCAATTGTACTAACGAGTGTGTAAACGCATTTTTAAATTTATAGTCCTTATTGGTATATGCTAGCGCGGGGAAATGTCCATATACCTACTTAGTTTAAATTATTATACACTAACTGGTAAACGTAGGAAATCCTTTGAAGAGGTAAATAATTAGTTCATACACTTTGCATAAAAAGAAAATTAACTAAATTTTTGCTTTGAAGAATGTTGATTCTCACATTTTACCTTTTACTATGCCTGCAAAAGGGTCACTGACCGGGCGGCGATAGTTTAACCTTCCGCTTTGTTTCGTAGGAATTCTTAGCTAGACCAGAGGCGCAGGCGCTACGATGTAGTATATTATTATGGAAAATCTTGAATAAATTATGTACTGCAAAAATATTTTACTTCCGTTTTTTTTGTGAACTTTTTATGTGTAAAATAGAATATTACCCCTTAAAAGGATTCTTTCGATTTACGGTTCATAGTGTATATGTATATTAGGAGTGAAGCAATATAAATGAAATGTCTCCCAACCACAGAAGTAGAAAAACTTTGACTCGATTTGTAGGTGTTTTGATTGGGAGGTGTCATTTTGTATTGAGGAATACTAGCTCTCTATGTGATATGGAGATATATTTCAAGCATAGTCATTCAATATCTTGAAATGACTATTCCTACTATTAACGAATGTAAAGGTTTCCGCTTAGCATATATCAAAATATTTGAAAATTGTCAATGTCATATTCAGATATATTTCTGAATATGACATAAACAGTTTCATGACAGTATTTTTATACTAATTTCTGATGTATTTTTTCTTTTTTACGTCTTTTCTGATACCTACTAATGAAGTATGTAAGATGATAAATAAAATTGTATACACTTGTATTTTTGGAGTTTTTATTTCCTTTTTTAAAGATTGTAGTTAAAAAACTTATGATAATAGTATAAATTATATTTGTCTTTACATAATGTCTTTTATAAAATTGTGCTAACGCATTTAAGGTAATAAATAAATATTTGACTAGAACAAAACAAAATGTATAACTAAATGTGTTTGACACAACAAAACTAGGTTAGTTCTATAATATGAATTAAATAACAATCTCCCGTACTTTCTTCTGAAGGTCTGCTTTGGTTACTGTAACCATTTTATAAGTAGCATCGGAAAACTTCGTCTACGCAGTCGACTAGGCCGATTAATATCGGAATACTATGTGAAATATTAGACATTGCTACAAAAAGTTAATATCATACTATCTCGATCTGTACTATCCACCAATAGCAAACGAATCGTTTCGCGCGCTTATACGGAACATTACATTACATAAAGTACGGGAGACAATTTATTTAACAAGATTTATTTTTAAATGTCTGTTAGACAAAAATCGCATGACTCGTAACGATTTATAAACCTGTGTTTCATAAGTTACCAGTTTATCACAGAACAATAAAATAAGACGTTTAATATAACTTACAGCGTCTATATAAATATAATTATTATAACTAAAAATATTTTATACTTATAACAGTCGTAAATGTCTTTATAAGTTCAGTATAAAATATAATAAGAAATATAAAAAAAACGTACATGTCTGTGCATTACAAAATCGATGACAAAAGTCGCTAAAATATTTAAAATAATTGTTTTCGGTGGGAAACTTAAATATTTGGATCGAAACTTACTTTTCGGAAAAATCCTTTTGGTGATTTCGCTAATAATTTCAAAAGGGGACATGTTTCAGTATTTTTAAGCTAAAGTATTTTAAAACGGATTATGCAGACTTTCTTTTCAACACCGATTCGAGATCACCCATCCTATTAAGTCTAACTGCACTTTTTCTATATATTTACATAATAATAATAATAAATTACTAAAGTTCACACCAGTTTACCAAGTTTTATATGTATTTACCAAGGTTTATATTTTCTCAACAGGGTTGGTAAATATTTATTAATGGGGTCCGAATTTATTACCTAAGATTTATATTGGTTTTCAAGTTTTTACCAATTTTTCATAGATGGAAGATATAGGTTAAAGTGGGGGTTCACTGATAGGTCGGACCTCGTCTGCCAGCGTGAATCCCCTCCCCAAAGTATGTCTTACCTGATCTGCTGTCCCACGTGTGTAGAGACCTGGTTACCAGCTGAGTTAATGTCGGCGGACGGGTACGGTCGATAGCGGGTAACAGCGTCACCAGAGCGAGGAGCCCTGCGATCGCCAACCCGCCTGCCCAGCGTGGCGATTATGGGCAAAGCCTCCAGGTGTCCAAAGTGTCGAACAACTGGAGAGGCCTATGTTCAGCAGTGGACTGCGATAGGCTGATGGTGGGTGCGGTAGGAGTATCGGAGCACTGCAGGTGTGATTTTGAATTGCCGTCTAAACGCAAAGAAGGTCGGTTCGAGACAAAATCAAGGCGGGTAAGTCGTTTTTATGATCTGTAGGAGCATCTTCTTGTTGCGTGTATTGGCTATTACTGAACTAGAAGGTCTTCTGGTCACAAATGATGTGCGTCTCGTGGCGGTGCGTGTCTGCCGAAGAAAAAAAATTAATTAGTGGGATATTAATTTAGTCTAGAGTAAATGTTTAAGCATTTTAGGTACCTACGTTAATAAGGCCCACCCAGGGACACTACCAAAGCCTATCCAGGTACTTTAACAAGGCCTACTGAGGTACATCAATAAAGCCTACCTGTAGGCGACGTGCGCCCGCAGCGGGTCTCGGAAGCGCGACAAGGCCTTATCAGGTAGTTTAATAAAGCCTACCCAGGTCCATTAATAAGGTCTGCCCAGGGGCACTAACAAGGCCTACCCAGGAACATTAACACGGTGTCTGCCCAGGTACATTGATAAAGCCTACCCAGGTACTTCAATGACATACCAAAGTACAATAATAAGGCCTACGCAGGTACATTAATAAGGCCTACCCAGGTACATTAGTAAGGCCTGCCCAGGGACACAAATAAGGCCTACCTAGGTACTTCAATAAGACCTACAGAGGTACTTTAATGTGTCCTACCCAAGTACTTTAACGCCGCCTACCCAGGTACTGACGTCCTGGGAACGCGACACGTGGCTGCACGCATCGAACGCGCACTAACAAGGCCTACCCAGGTACATTAATAAGGCCTGCCCAGGGACACTAATAAGGCCTACCCTGGTACTTTAACAAGGCCTACCCAGGTACTTTGATAACGCCTACCCAGGTACATTACTAAGGCCTACCCAGGTACTTTAATAAGACCTACCGAGGTACTTTACCTGTAGGCGACGTGCTTCCGCAGCGCGTCCCGGGAGCGCGACACGTGGCTGCACGCCTGGCACGCGTGCCGGCGGCCGGCGTGCGTCTCCATGTGCACGCGCAGGTTGTACTGGTTGCTCAGACGTTTGTTGCAAACGGTGCACACAGAACTGTTTATGCGCCATTTTCTGTCGTACGGTTCTGGGTCTGGAAGGTGGGAACGAGTTTTTATAGCGTATGAGCTAAACACGGGTCGCTCCACTCCTTATTTTTTTTTTAATTTATTTTGGCACAAACAGTTTACAGTTTAAATTATTACTTAAAAAAAGACAAATAGTGCCTAGAAAGTACAAAACAAAACTTATTCGGATGCACCACGGGCAGGTGAGGGTGGCTTGGAGCGAAAAGATGATGGGTCGCAACAAGACACCCTCGCTCGCCTCTGGTGAACCCTGCTGAAGAACAAACGAGGCTCTAGCGACCGATTGGTGGCGGTATAACTACTTGGTACTTGATGGTATCATAATTGAAGGCGTAGCTAAATACCACAGACTGGCAGCAGCGTCACCGGAGTGAGGAGCTACGCTATGCGATCGCCAATCCGCATGCCCAGTGCGCGTGGCCATTTCATTCATTTATTTAAACTTTATTGCACAAAATAGTACAAAAGGCGAACTTAATGCTAGGATCATTCTCTACCAGTTAACCTTTAGGTCATGCAGAGAGCAGATTTATGTGCGGTGAGTGTTCAAAGAGAAACACAATGGAAGATCCTCCAGATGTTTGACCGAAGTGACGAATAACTGGAGAGGCCTTTATCCAGCAGTGGACTGCAATAGGATGATGATGATGAACGTACCTGCCAAATTCGTCACAGAAGGACTAACAGGTAAAGCCGGGTTGCCGATCTTGTGCGTGCTATACAAGTTCTGCACAATCTGGTCCAGCTTGCTCAGTCTGTCCCTCTCGTTCAGTCTGTCCCTCTCGTTCCTGAGGTCGTGCGCGTTCGAGTCCTTGTCGAGGGGGGGCGTGACGTCATCGAAATGCTTGGAGCTGCCGCTGGAGTTGTCGTTGATGATCAAGTTGGAGTTCTGGTCGCTCTTCAGCTCGAGGTTCACTGGGGACGCTGGTTCGTTCTCTTGCGTTGGTTCGGTGTCTGTGGGGGTTAGCGTCGAGTTCTGGAAGGTGGGAATGGGACTGTTCACTTTTTCGGTCATTGGAACATTGGACTAGACAGACATTAACAGATGAGACAGACGTAGCCCAGCACGTTGGTCCGACTTTATTATGTGTCGCACGCACTCGACTCTACCACGACCCTTTCGATGGAAAAAGACCGTATGGGAGAAGAAAACAATTCCCGCTAGAGATTTCTGCGGTCACCAACCCGCATGCCAAAAATAGCACGCTTGGCTCTTCTTCTTATGTCATACTCTGATGAAAACTTCGCGTGTGCGTTGCAGGTATTCCATTAAACTTGTATAGAGCAATTTTGGGCTAAGTTGATATAATATGACCGTTTATGGCGATTATCATTTTCCGCGATTATATGTACTTACGAGTAGCCTTGTCCTGTATGGAGTAAGGTACATCGCCATCTGTTGTATAAAGGCGAAAGTGGTGATTGTATGTTGTATCGATGTGGAGATCAGGCAACTGTTATTAGGGGAGGCCTATATTCGGCAGTGCACGTGCACATCACGCTGGTAATGATGTTGATTTCCTATTATCCGATGGACGCATATATCCATACTAATATTATAAATGGGAAAGTGTGTCTGTCTGTCTGTATGTTTGTCTTTCTTTCACGGCAAAACGGAGCGACGAATTGACGTGATTTTTTAAGTGCAGATAGTTGAAGGGATGGAGAGGAACATAGGCAAATTTTTGCCCCTTTCTAACCCCCCACTTCCCTAAAATGGGGGGCAACGCGGGCACAGCTAGTTCCCTATCATAAATAACTTACCGTATCAGCGTCGGTGAGCCCAGACACCTTCAGGGTCTGTGCCAGCCGCAGCAGTGAGGGTAGGACCTTCTTGGAGGCGGTCACCTCGCCCGTGTACATGAACGTGAGGAGCAGCCTCAGTTCAGCCACCTCGCAGCCGAGCACCACCACCACTGTGTTGTTTTCGCTGTCCAGGTCCTGGAAAAAATATGTCATCATCATCATCAACATCAGCCTATTGCAGTTCACTGCTGGACATAGGCCTCTCTAGCCGTTCGCCACATAGGGCAAACATCTGGAGGATATACCCATAATCGCCACGCTGGGCAGGCGGGTTGGCGATCGCAGGGCGTAGCTTCTCGCCCCGGTGACGCTGCTGCCCGTCATCGGTTTGTGGTATTTAGCTACGCCTTCAATTGTGATGGTTATACCGCCACCAGTCGGTTGCCGGCACCTCGTTCGCTATTCGGCAGGATGCACCACGGGCAGGTGAGGTTGGCTTGGAGCAAAAAGATGATGGGTCGCTCCCTTACATGGAAAAAATATGTGACCAGTAGATATACCTAACGTCACTGGAGCGAGAAGCTACGCCTTGCGATCGCCAACCGGTCTGCCCAGCGCGGCAGCGTGGCGATTATGGATTAGATTATGGGTAAAGCCTCAAAGTGTTTGCTCAAAGTGGCGAACAACTGGAGAGGCCTATGTCCAACAGTGGACTGGGATATGTCACATGTCTCCGTCGCATGTGTTTCGGATGTTTTTTTTTCTAATTTAATTAATCACCTTGAACAATTGCGCGAAGTATTGGCTGCACGAAGCCAGGACCAGTCGGTGGGCCTTCACTGAAGTCCCCCCGGCGCTCAGCGTGACGTCAGTCAGGGCTCCGGTGCTCAGCATGCGCCCTAGGGCTCCTATAACGCTGTTCTGTTGGAGTTAAACGATATTTCTGGTCAAAGTTACGAAGAGGGAGCTGGTTGTGTGGGTACGAGTATGATTCCTAGTTTCTTGCCGGACGGAAAATATATACGTAGTCTCAAAGAACCCACTCTAAAAATCCAAGTTGAACAGTTATACAAAGCATGTAATTTAAATAGACTTTCGTAGAAATAGCTAACACATATAAAACTCTACCAAATTTTGCAAAATTCGACCCGGTCTAATTTCGCCCTTGGTATCTTTAACCCTTCAACATTTCGATGAAGAAATAGGTAGGTGGTAGGTCTCTACCTCGTCTCTCAAAAAACTAAAATTCCTAACAATTTTTTTTTGAAAAAAGTTCATCGGCCCCGTTTGAATTATTTTTTAAACAAGTCATATCTTTCATTGAAGTAAATTTATACAGTCTAAAGTAAAGTGTCGATTACTATTCTAGCTTTAACTCAGGGGTTCCCAATGTGGCATGGCATTTATTAGGTTAACTTTATAATCAACCAGCCTATGTAGCTAATTATTTATCTATCATATTATTATATTTTTGTTTAATCTGGGCCGTTAGAAATTTTTGGAAACCCCTGTTTTAAAATGTTAAATGATGACAATATTCCATCTACACTATTATCAATTATGTGATCAACTGTACAAAATGTAGCTGCAGCTGACTGTACATAACGTGAGTAGGTGTGTGTTTGTTGTGTGTGCGTTAGTGTGTGGGTGAGTAAGCGTATAGCAGGACCGGCGGGCGACTGTTTTTGATAAGTTCTTATTGCGCTTGACATAATATTAACAAACTAATTTACACTACCTACTAGACTCTTCAAATTGTGCTTTAATATTGTAGGTATTATATTCTTTGGCTCTGTTATCATAGTATTATTTCGTAATAACATTGAAAATAACTAATTACTTAGACATTCGAATTTTAAATCCTGGAATTATTTTTTTAAAAGACGTAAGTTCCCATTTCGGTTGTACCTATTTATTAAATGTCTGCGACCTTAAATCTACTTCGTATTGTAGATTTAAAAAAGAACAAAAATAAAGGTTTGCTTTTTATTGATTACGGTTTTCTAATCACTTTTATAATGAATCAACACGTTTGGTTTCATGCTCACGGTATTAATATCAATTTAGCAAAAACTCAGAACATGTACATACCTACATAACAACGTTTGATTAAACTCAAACAAATAGTATTTATACAGCCAGTAAGGATTTTGAGAGTATGTTTTTATAATGAAGACAAATATTTGATAGCTAACTACAGTGTTTTAATTAACGCAGAATCGAAAATGATTTTATTTTGGTAAGCTTTCCCTTCATGTAAAATATACATAAATTTATTGATATGGAAAATCTAGGAATTTAACAGACGCGCTCATTTGCCTTCAGAGGCTATTAAAAACTTAACATTCTAATTTCAAATCTTCAATGCCTTCACATTGCGTTATTAATTCCATGTGCTCAAATTTATAGCCGTGTACCTGTAATGTGCTCGCTGTGTCGTGTTTTAAAAGGTAAAAATTACTCACCTACCTGGTGGTTATGCCAGCGCAATGAGAACTGCTGTATCTCATCCTCATCCATAGCTCACAATTAAAAAAATTAAAGAGCAAAGCAAAGCGGGACAGTTTGGAGACTCACTGTTCAGACGTCGTACGCCGGCCGAGACAATAATATTGTTTAACGAATCCAGGCTACTTTATTTTCGTTCGTACGCCTGGAAAACCTGTAGCTACCTATTTCTGGAGCTGTATCGTATTTATAAATCCAATGACATTCGCACTGTGACGCGCCACACATACCAAAAGTCATCCAAAAGCAGATTTAGTTCGCGACAGTCGATTGGCATCATTGTTCGACTGTTTGCGCTAATTGTTCATTGAGTGATTTTGTTGGTAATTAAACTATTTTAAAATTTATTTGGATACTATGTACGCCGTCATTTATTACTATGTAATGGGTTGGTAATAAACAACTGCGTATTTTTTAATACTGAATTTAGACAAATATGCATTTTGTATACCTATGCAGGTACGAATCGTATGCCATGATGCGTAATGCAAAAATAAAACATATTTAACTTCCTTATCCTACTTATTATGTTTAATAATTAGGTTTTATAAGCGATTATTAATTGCCTCATCTGTAAAATATAAAATGTGATAGCAACAAGACAACGTGACTATGACGATTTACAAAATGACTAATGTATAGCGATAAATAAGATCTCTTTTTATAAACTGGCGCACTGGCCACGTTTTGCGTGAAATTAAATATTACCCACTCGCGTTTCCCGCCTTTTTGGACAGTTGACAAAAGATTTGTTTTAACTATTGATAAAAAATGTTTCGCTGTAAGTAGTTTTATTTTGTAATACATTTATCGGTACGATGACACACAGTTCTATTAATACCCTTCGCACGTGTTGGTTTTATTTTATAAAAAAGTATGGAAACAGTTACTGAAAAAATAAGGAAAACTTGGCTGAACGTACAAAACTACTTTTGCTTGTCTAACTACGAGTGAATTAAAAAAGTAAAAGAAAGCGCGCGCTCGCGGCTGTACTGAAAAGAAAACAAGTCGAGTTTATAGTAAAGATGGAAAATAACAATGGAACAAATTTCGAAAATCCAGATTTCTTCATAAACATCAAAATGAACATAGAAAAAGAATTGTCCGATTTGAAAAAGATTGTTGATAAAATCAATCAAATGAGAGGTTGGTACATACCTACATTAATTTAATTTTTGTAGTCTAGACTCTGGACAAAATCCTCCTTATTATTTTCCCATAGCAACAACATACCTAACATTAGCATATCAAATACAATAAAGTGGCCACATTATGCAATTTAGGTCTTACAAAAAGTGAGCATCTTATGCCTATTTAGCTCCTATTGAAAGAGCATGTAAATATCAGTATAATACTGAGGTAAAACTAAGCTAAATGTATAAACTAAAGGCATGTAAATTAAAATTAATTTACTCGTCGTTATTCAACTGGTTACTGGATGCACTACGGGCAGGAAGGCAGATGGCTAGGACCGAAAAGATGATATTGGTAAACTCTTATAATCTATGATAGGAAATCACGTTTCGCCTACTAGCTTATAAAAATTAAAAATATTTGGTACTTGACCGTGGCGACTAGGCAAAAGAGAGGTCAAAACCTAACCTAAAGCATTATGTAATGTACGCGTAGCATAGTGTGCGCGTGGCTGCGTCCCCGCACCCCTCCCTAGCGGGCCCCGCGCCCGCGCCTTTATATTATTACACCAGTGCGCAACGAACTAGCGTCTTTGATTGTTCTCCCGCGTCATTCCTAGTACAAGTGTGCAGATACCTAACAGTGGCGACGATTTCCGCGTGTGCATAGTTTGTTCAGCACCATGGCCAGCACTGGAGCGCATATAGGAATCTTAAATAGTTTCGATCACAATGCCCAGTGCTGGCGGATTTATAAAGGACGGTTGACGCAGTATTTTATCGCAAACGACATCGGCGGGGAGGCGGACAAGGCGCAGATTAAAAAAAAAGCCATCCTACTCAGCGCACTGAGTGAGGGCACTTATAGTCTGTTAACAGACTTGGCGCAGCCCGGAAGCGTTGAGGGGTTGGCGTACGAACAGGTTCTAGAGCTACTGGACAACCATTTTACGCCTAAACGTGTGGGTTTCGGCGAGCGCCATGTTTTTTATGCTGCCACGCAACAGCCGGGAGAGTCGCATTCACTATGGGCGGCACGGCTGCGTGGTTTGTCGGCGCATTGTGGGTTTCACTCTATTGAAGAGACGCTGCGTGACAAATTTTTGATGGGGATGCGGCCGGGAGTGGAAAAGGAGAAGCTTTACACACAAGACTTAACCGGGTTGACAATGGCGAAGGCGCTGGAGTTGGCGGAAGTGTACAACTGTGCGCGAAGCGCGGCCGCGGCGAGCTCGGGCGGCGCCGCCGGGTCCGCCGGCAGCGCGCCCGCCGCGCCGCCGCCGAGCGACGCGCCGCTGTTCGCCATCGCCAAAACGTGCAAAGTGAGGTGTAGTGTGTGCGGGTATAGCAACCACAAAGCGGCGGAGTGCAGGTTCGCCAGCTATGTGTGTCGGAAGTGTCACGTGAAGGGCCATTTGCGTAGAATGTGTACGAAAGTTAACTACGTAGAGGTGGACGGCGGTGACAAGGGTGAGGATGACGATGACGGTAAGTTGTTTTGCATACGATCCTTGAGCGGAGAACCCATGGTGGAGACGGTATCTATTAACAGAGAGCAATATAAATTTGAGTTAGATAGCGGATCCGCGGTTAGCGTTATATCAGAGGATTATTACAGAATCCATTTTAGCCATGTGCCGTTGTCAGTCCCACGTAAACACTTGATGACGTATACTGGTAAGAACATCACATGTATAGGTACGATTAGGCAACCAGTGTCATATGCGGGACAAAATCATCAACTCGAAATGTACGTGATCCGCGACGGCGGGCCCCCTCTTTTGGGCCGGGATTTTATATCCAAGTTTCAACTGAAACTGTCGCGAGTGAATTATTGCCTTGACGCAGACTTAATTGCAACGTTACAGGACCGGTATTCACAATTATGGTCCGATAAATTAGGGACGTTTAATAAATACAAAGTAAAGTTATCATTAAAAGAGGATGCAAAGCCAGTTTTTTTTAAAGCGCGCCCGATCGCCTTCTCATTACGCGACAAAGTAGAACAGGAAATCGATAGATTAGTCGTTTTGGGTGTCCTAGTTCCGGTCGAATATTCCGATTACGCCTCACCGATAGTTCCGGTTCTCAAACGCAATGGTTCGGTGAGACTATGTGCGGATTACTCGGTCAGTCTTAACAAACAATTATTAGTAGAACAATATCCACTCCCCACAGCAAACGAATTGTTTTCAAAAATATATGGAGGCGAGCAGTTCACCAAGCTTGATTTATCAATGGCTTACAACCAATTTGTTTTGGACGAGGAATCGCAGAGCTTTACGTGTATCAACACGCACCGCGGCCTGTTTAAATACACGCGGCTCGTGTTCGGTCTGGCCAGCGCGCCGGCCGTGTTCCAGCGCGCCATCGAGAGCGTGCTTGCCGGGTTGGACGGCGTGCTGTGCCTATTGGACGACATCTTGGTAACAGGCAGGAATAGGCAGGAACACCTGGACAGGCTCCACGCGGTTCTCGAACGACTTCAAAATGCAGGACTAACCTTACAAAAGGAAAAATGTGAGTTTTTTAAGGATGAGGTTAGCTATTTAGGGTACGTGATTAATAAGGATGGTTTAAAAAAGGCACCGGAAAAAGTTAAAGCCATGGTTGAAGCCCCTGTCCCAGCGAACGTGGGTCAGCTGCAGTCGTTTCTGGGCTTAATTAATTACTACCGCAATTTTATACCGAATGCTTCGTCTGTACTCAGTCCATTGTATGATTTATTAAAAAAGGGGACTAAATGGAATTGGTCAGATTGTCATGATAAGGTTTTTTCGAAAATCAAGGAGTTGCTGGCTTCAGATGAGGTACTTACTCATTATAATCCGAATGCAAAACTCATACTGACGGTGGACGCTTCGCCCTCTGGGTTAGGAGCCATTTTATCTCAGGCTGATGCAGACGGGGTAGAAAGGCCTATAGCGTACGCGTCACGAACACTGAACGCAGCGGAAAAGAGATACGCACAGATTCAAAAGGAGGCCACGGCTATTATCTTCGGCGTACGGCGCTTCCATCAGTATTTGTACGGCAGGTCGGAGCCTTTCATACTCCGTACGGATCATAAGCCGTTGATCTCTATTTTTGGGCCATATAAAGGCATACCAGAGGTATCGGCAAACAGATTGCAGCGGTATGCATTGTTTTTAAGCGGCTACAATTATAAAATAGAGTACATTAAAAGTATTGATAATAGCGCCGACTATTTTTCCCGCGCAAGCCTGCCTGCGGCCTCCGCAGCGAGCGCGGCTGGGTTGCCTAGCAACGCGGCCGTCCGCGCCCGCGCCGATTGTTTGTGCGACGACGCGGGGCGCTGCGCCGAAAGCGAGCCGATTTGTGACCGCGCGACTTACAATTTTTTTGTAGTGGACGGTAGCTTGCCAGTGACGGTAGAGAAATTGAGGGAGGAAACTAAGAACGACGTGCTTTTAAATAAAGTATCTAGATTTATAATTAATGGTTGGCCGTCTAAAGTCAGTGACCTAAATTTAAAACCGTTTTTCCTCTGCAAGTCACAATTGTCCGTAGA
The DNA here is from genome assembly GCA_031163375.1 of Conogethes punctiferalis. Classification (NCBI taxonomy): domain Eukaryota; kingdom Metazoa; phylum Arthropoda; class Insecta; order Lepidoptera; family Crambidae; genus Conogethes; species Conogethes punctiferalis. The sequence continues at coordinate 13,048,013 of CM062095.1, read as the reverse complement.
AAATGGATGCGTAATGAGAGGTCACAAAGTCGTCGTACCAGAAAATCTGAGAGGGATTATCTTAAAAGAGCTTCACTCGTCACACTTGGGCATAGTTAAAACTAAAGCTGAGGCCCGCTCAAGATTTTGGTTTCCTGGTATTGACGACTGCATAGAGAGAGTGATAGCTTCTTGTGATATATGCATCCAATTGCGTCCATCTCCGCCGCGCGCCCCGCCCGCACCCTGGGAGCAGCCGCCAGGCCCGTTCAGTCGCATTCACATAGATTTCTTGGGTCCAATTAGAGGTTATACGTATTTAGTGGTAGTGGACGCCTTTACCAAATGGGTAGAGGTATACCATATGTCAAATACAACTACATCTAGCGCGGTGATTGAGAGGCTCTGCGATTTTATAGCAAGGTTCGGAATGCCGCAAACGTTGGCGAGTGACAACGGCACAGCTTTTTGTTCGCAGGAATTTCAAATGTTTTGTGTATCGAATGGAATTAAACATATTACATCACCAGTTTATCACCCAGCCAGCAATGGCCAGGCGGAAAGTTTCGTAAAAATAGTGAAAAAGGGGATAAAATCTTGCTTAGTAAATAGCAACCCTAATAAAGAAGGTAAGCTCAAACTATTAAAATATTTGATGGATTATCGCAACTCCGTTCACACTACCACGGGTCTCTCACCTTCTCAAATGGTTTTCAGTCGGAAATTAAGATCGCGTTTGGATATTTGTGATCCAAAGTCATCGTCACCCACGTCATCGGCGTTATCTAATCACGGTTCTAATAACCAGTTTACGCAAACTAAGACAGACAACATTAGACAGTTTAAAGAAAAGGATGAAATTTTTTTTAAGAAATACAGTAATAAAGAGCAATTTGTATGGACCAAGGGGACAATTTTTAAAAAATTAGGGAGGGTGGTATATTTGGTAAAAGAAAAAGACAATATAACAATACATAAAAGACACAGCAACCAGCTGATGCTAAATAAAGGCTGGGCTGGTCATGGGGGTCACGGAGCATTCCTAGAGCCGCCGCAGCTGGTGTCGTCGACACCGCCGCCGCCGCCGACGTCCCCGCCGCGACCACTGTCGCCGCTGCCGCTGCAGCCGAGTGCTTCACCGCCTTCCCCAGCGCCACAGGCTCCAGTCCGGGCTTTTGAGCCAACATCGGAAGACGGACCAACAACGGACAACCAGAGACGGGGCCCTGTTTTGAGAAGTCGTTTACGGGGTCTCCGCCAGCATTGCTCTTTTTGCAATTAGCAATTATTGTAGGTTATATTTTTGGGTTATGTTGTATTATATTTTGTTATTTGTAATTGAAAAAATAGGGTAAGGAAGTGTAATGTACGCGTAGCATAGTGTGCGCGTGGCTGCGTCCCCGCACCCCTCCCTAGCGGGCCCCGCGCCCGCGCCTTTATATTATTACACCAGTGCGCAACGAACTAGCGTCTTTGATTGTTCTCCCGCGTCATTCCTAGTACAAGTGTGCAGATACCTAACACATTACTTATTAATCTGTGCCTAAAGCTATACCCTACAATAAAATAATTCCTATCATATAGATTCATACAATTGGGATGTAAGGGACCCATCATCTTTTCGCTCCAAGCCACCTGCCTGTGGTGCATCCTGCTGAATAACAGACGAAGTCGTGGCAACCGACTGGTGGCGGTATGACCATTACGATTGAAGGCGTAGCTAAATTCCACAAGTCGATGACGGGCAGCAGCGTCACCGGGGAGACAAGCTACGCCCGGCGATCGCCAACCTGCCTGAGCCAGCGTGACGATTATGGGTAAATACTCCAAGTGTTTGCCTAAAGTAGCGAACAACTGGAGAGGCCTATGGCCAGCGGTGGACTGCGATAGGCTGATAATAATGATGAGGTTCATACTTATTATGTAGCTCATATAATGCCCCCACTGCGGAGCTAGAGCCCATCATCTGTTAGTATAAGGTTAATGATATATTTTCAGTGGAAGCAGCTTACTTGGAGTCAGACCTGATGATGGTGATCAGCGCTCCGTCCTGGCAGCAGATATCGGAACTGATAGGCCTCTCGTCCACGAACTTTGACGATATTCACGATAATAAAGAGAACTGATTGAAAGATGACTAATTTACTACTTTTTCATACCACCACCAAATAGGTACATCCTTTCCTCGAAATAAACTTATTAAACACTATAAGAAATGTATTTATTTATCTTAAAATTAACAACACTTAAAATTAAATCACCAACACGACAATAGAATAGTAGAATTAGAAAGACTAACCCTAGAAATAAGACAAACACATATGGGTGCAAATCTTTTTATTATAATCTAAAATACGGGCTAAATATAATGTAATTATTTTGACCCCAGGATCAGTGGTTGTTTCCAGAAACATCCCTATTACATGTACTCACTAACACATTCATACTCCTGTAAGAGCTATCGACAGACCGTCGAGTCTAATACTAAGTGACAAACTAAGACGCGGCGCAGTTGCGAGCTGCCGCAATAAATCTCACAACTATTTTCCAAGAGCTATAACTCGCATATCATTTCACCGTCTCGTCTGCCGTGTGTCTGTTTAATTAAACTGGGAACTTACTCTGTTAGTTTCCATGGTTCTCTGATATTATTTTCTCACGTACGTTTGTATTCTCGACTTAGTCTGAGCTGTGTACTTGTATTGTGTCTACGGGAGGTACAGACCAGCAAGGTTGTTTGGGAACGTGGCAGAATTCGGAACTAAATGCTGCGGTTAAACAAAGACTTGACTGATTTTTAACAATTTTTAACCATGGAACAAAGATTTTATTTGGTAACAGATTTAAACTAAGAAGCCGGATAGATAGCCTATCCTTGAGCCAAGTCAATAGAATTGAAATGAAACTTAGACGAAACAAAATTGTCGGAAATCTGTTGATTTCTACCAATTTGTTGATTTCTTGTACAAACTGTGTAATGAGAGTTTTGACCTTTCAAAAGTGAACATTCGATAGAAAATTGTTGTACATTTGTGTTGGAGATTTTTTTTGCATCAAGAAACTGTATCATTAGGTACAACTATGTGTTGTTCTTCCTAACTGTTAAGAAAAAACCAAAAGGTTGGTATGGTTTCAAAAAAGTTAAAAAGTTATGCCAACTTCGACAATCGGCCCTCCGACCAGATTAATTAAAGGTTCTTTACAAAATCAAAACTGCCACCACCGCGCTCTAATTGTCAATCATGACATCCGCTAACCTCACTTTGCAAACTCTAGTCACACCAGGCCGAAAGCGGTTTAAGGTGTACAAAAAGATTTATAGGCAAATAAACACGGCGCCACTCCGTCGGCGACAAATTCAATTCGATTTTAGTCGAAATCGAGAAGAATTCCATTGTCGACATCGTAAAATACCTAGCTACTCGCGCGCCCCTGCCGGCCATTCCCGACACTACAAAACTCTGTGAACCGAAATAATTCACGAGAAACGCGCAAATTCAACTTGCGTTTTAGTGAACTTTATTTCTTAGCACTTTTAGGGTCATTTTGCCACGGACGGGGCAAGGGGTGTGAACTGAAACGGGTTTCAGAAAGCAGCCACATTGAAAATCCTTTTAAAAGAACTCAAGGTACGCTGGTGCGAGTAGAGACAGGGTTTAATAAAATATATAAATATTACGAAGTCCAACTGTGCTGACGGATAATTCCAGGTGACTACCTACATTAACGCGATTTGTCCTGGATAGACGGCTGGATTATATTCCCTTTCTAGTTTTAGAATATAATTTCAAATAGGAGTCCTGGAGTAGAGACCGCGTTTCGGCAAACGTAGTGTAGGACACCCTCCGGCCAGGTAGAGTGACGATTTGCGCAGGACGGCTGGCAAGTGCTGGATGCGAGAAGCCCAAAATCGAGCACAGTGGCGAATCTTAGGAGAGGCCTATTTCCAGCAGTGGACTGATGTGGGCTGATGATGATGATGAGGTAGGTACTTACCATTTTGTGTGAGACTCTATAATCAAAACAACTTGTACATTAATCTTTCTTAAAAAATATTGTGTTAGGTACACATTGTGTACCCACTCCAAAGAATTCATTTAATGTAACAAAATAGTAGCCCGCTATGAGCAAGTATATTTTTTGTATTTTTGATGTAACAACTTGTTCGAACAAACGGAATAATAAAGTATGTGTAAGGCTAGCTGAAAATTGGAAATGAGACTGGGTATAAAGTATTCGCGTTTATTGTTAGGTAATAATCTAGCGTGACCTTGCTTCTTTCAATTTTCATTTTCTGGAAAGTTACCTAATTTGTGTCTTGTCTTGTAAGTTTATACCTATAGAGCACATTTTCTTATCACTACATAGTATAAAACAAAGTAGCTATTTGTGTCTATCTGTCCTTAAGTATGCCTAGATTTTTATAACTACGCAATGCGGTTTTTTCAATAGATAGGAGTGATCTAAGGGGAAGGTTAATTGTAATAAATATACAATACCTATATGTAGTAGAAAAATACTCGAAGCAAAGCGAGGGCGGGTCGGTAGTTAAAAAATAAAGGGCATGAAACGGTATCATTTCATGAAATAACTTGGGGACTTTTGGGTCGACTCGTCGACGCACCCTTGACTCCTCTTGTGTTGCGGTGTGTCTACTTATGGGTTGAAGTTTTCGCTTATCATCAGGTGAGCAGTAAGCCTGTTTTCCCCTTCTAACATAAAACAACTTGTAGTCTGTTAAAAAAATAATTCATCATCATCAGCCTATTGCAGTCCACTGCTGGACATAGGCCTCTCCAGTGGTTCGCCAGTTAGGGCAAACATCTGGAGGATATACCCATAATCGCCACGCTGGGCAGGCGGGTTGGCGATCGCAGGGCGTAGCTTCTCGCTCCGGTGACACTGCTGCCCGTCATCAGTCTGTGGTATTTAGCTACGCCTTCAATTGTGATGGTTATACCGCCACCAGTCGGTTGCCAGCGCCTCGTTTTTTATTCGGCAGGATGCACCACGGGCAGGTGAGGTTAGCTTGAAGCGAAAAGATGATGGGCCGCTCCTTTACATCCCCAAAAAATAATTATCATTTCATAATGTGGCCATAATTATTTGATAAGTTATTCTCCTTAACCAACAAGACCTTATGAAAATTCTGTGGAACTTGTTCACGTGAGACAGTGGAATTATTAGGGATAAAAAAACTCCGGTGATAAGTCACACAGTGTAAATCTGTATTGAGATTTGCCGCCGTGGCCGTGCCGACGCTCGGTCGCGAGCGTATCGACACAAAAGATTACCCCAGCAGAAATAGCTACCTACAGTGTTGCCAGCAGTGCAGTCAAATGACACTTTTTATTGGGGGAGTAGTCTCCCCATGTCCATAGCTGGTGCTATGGACATCCACAGACATCTGCATGCTGTGATGTGATCTTGCCAGCAGTGCAGTCACTAAACCGCCTGCCAAGCATGGTGAATGACGAATCAAATGACACTTTTATTGGGGGAGACCAGCTGTGGATTGTTCTATTAAGATAAGAGAGGTAGGGCATAGCGAATCTTCGATCGAATTGAGCTGCCCGCCCGGGCAAGGACCTCTACCCTATAGAATACCGCAGCCAAATGAACTCCGGGGCGTGTTTCTGCTGGTGAGTAGGGTCTCCGGAGCTCGTGGGGGTTTAGGGTTGGGCCGGCATGGCAGTGGCAACTGACAGGTAACTACCCAGTAACTTGCCAGTTGTCACAGCGACTTGGGCTTCTCTTTTGCTTTCCATCAGGCGTAGGGAAGCCATTATGTCGAGCTATTATAAAAAAATAATAATAATAATAAAGAACAATTATCTATCAACATTAAAAAACCAACTCAAAGTATACCCAACCACACGTCACTCACGAACAAGTATATAACCAACATAATACCTCAACATCGGCGCAATAACAAAAAAAAATTGCGCCTGTCGACCTAACTTTTGGACCTCACGACCGCTTACCATCAGGTGGAGTGAGGTCATCCTGAAAGCTCTTCTTATTAAAAAAAGACATGTTATACAAAACGGGAGATTTCCCTTAAAATCGGGAGGCCTTACAACACTGCCAGGGTAAGCCAACGTTGTTTTGTAATGAGTACCGTGAAAGGAAAATAAATGGTACGGGCTTTGCGCTCGCACCGCTCGAGCGAGGGAGCAAATCGGCTCCGTATACGAGATACGTTTATTTATACTCGCACCAGGTAATTTGCTTATTTTTCACGACTGCACACACTTGACGTCGTGAGGTAACTAATAGGTGTTGGGGAGACACGGGTTTTCTTATTGTGGAAGCAAATTGTTATTGCAGTTCTTTAAGCGTGGGATCGGTCTGGAGGACATTAATAAACACACACAGGCGTGTTAGTTTGATTGGCTCGGTGGCTCAATTGGTAGTGACCGCTGCCTTCTGACAAACATTCGTGTGATGAACACTTGTGTTTGTTCCGTGTCTAGGTGTTTATAAGTATTTGTATTTAAGTATTTGTTTGTGGTACCTTCGTTGTTCTGATACCCATAACACAAGTGCATAGGCTACTTACTTTGGGATCGGAGCAATGTATGTGATGTTGTCTGATATTTATTATCTATATATATAAAAGGAGAAACTGACTGACTGACTGACTGACTGACTGACATATCAACGCACAGCCCAAACGGCTAAACGTAGGCACTTGAAATTTGGAAGGGACGTAGCTTAGGTACCGTAGGGGTGCACTAAGAAAGGAATTCCCGAAATTCCCACGGGAACGGGAATTAGCGGGAAAATCCTTTTGTATGAAAAATCTAAACCGCTTAAGTTAGACGCTTGAAATTTGGCATGCAGGTACCTTAGTAAATATAAAGTTTAGTTATGGCTGTATTTTGAGAAATTCCCACGGGAACGGGAGTTAGCGGGAAAAAACTTTTGTATGTATAAATTTAAACACGCGGACGAAGTCGCGGGCAAAAGCTAGTATATATATATATATATAAAAGGAGAAACTGACTGACTGACATATCAACGCACAGCCCAAACGGCTAAACGTAGGCACTTGAAATTTGGAAGGGACGTAGCTTAGGTACCATAGGGGTGCACTAAGAAAGGAATTCCCGAAATTCCCACGGGAACGGGAATTAGCGGGAAAATCCTTTTGTATGAAAAATCTAAACCGCTTAAGTTAGACACTTGAAATTTGGCATGCAGGTACCTTAGTAAATATAAAGTTTAGTTATGGCTGTATTTTGAGAAATTCCCACGGGAACGGGAGTTAGCGGGAAAAAACTTTTGTATGTATAAATTTAAACACGCGGACGAAGTCGCGGGCAAAAGCTAGTTTATTTATAAAAATAAAAACCTACTGAGGTCTGGTGACCTCAGTAGGTTTTTAATCACCACGCTTGTCAGGCGGGTTGGTACCCGCCTGACAAGCGTGGTGATTAAGACAAATTCCCCCCTAAAGACAGTTGTCGTTGGGGGAGGTTTACGTCCAGCAGCGGACGTATGCAGTCTGATGATGATGAAGGGAATACCTATTGTAATTTGAAGTGTTTAGCACACTTCAATTTTAGTGGGTAATTTCCGTTATGGCATGACTGATTCCCACCCAACCTTACCTGTACCAAGGGCCCTGGTGTATGCGTAAATGCATTCCTGGCGGAAAAAAAGGTTTAAGTAATCCGTCAGATGAGTTACAAACACAAACGGCTCTGAGCAGAGATGCGAAGCGTAGGCCCCGACGAATTGGAATTTGTTTATTCAGGCTCGGATCGCGTAATTTGCTTATTTTTCACTATACGTGTTTTAGGCTGAAGCATGTACCTACGCGTTTCTGGGAACATGGATAGCTATATTTATGAGGGCGTTTTGAAAGGCTGAACGAACATACAACGTCACTTTTTAACGGTTGTTTTCCCGCAAGGAAACTGTACGGTTTCAGTGGCAAATCAGGAAATGTTATTTTTTTACATATTATCACAAAATCGGGATGTAAGGGTGAGACCCACCATCTCTTCCGTGGTGCATACTGGTGAATAACAGACGAGGCTCTGGCAACCGACCAATGGCGGTAAAACCACGATTGAAGGCGTAGCTAAATACCACAGGCCTATGACGGGCAGCAGCAGCGTTACCGGAGCGAGAAGCTACGCTGCGCGATTGCCAACCCGCGTTGTCATAGACTAACTTTATTTTATTTTTAGTTTTTAATATAACACTGGACATGAAATTTTTGATATTATCTTTAACACACTCCCTTAGCAAAATAACATACTTACATCCTGGTTAAACCAACCTGTTTCGTACAGTCAATTACGATCCCGAAAAAGCCTACAAAATCCTCCAAATCTCTTCAAACACCTGCCGACACGATTGGAGCCGGGCGGAGCAAGGGCACAGAACTAGTGCAGATGGGGATAGAATGGAAATCGACGCAGACAGAGCCGTAAACACGAGGATCCGTACTAACACGTTTATCTCGGCGGAATCCGATAAACGCGTACCCGCCCGGAGTGAATAAAAAAACTGGGGCAAGTGTGAACCGAAATCTGTTGGGAGTAGGGCAGTATGTTTCCGTTATGGGGGGGATTACGTACGGTGCATCCAATTCCGTTATTTTTCTTTAGATACTACAGAAAACGAAAATGATCGTTCGTTGAACGGATCGCGTATTTTTGCCCCATAAATCCCTCTCATTTGTCCCTCCCGTGTTCGAATATACGAACTAAAATTCGTCAACGTCGATTTTCAACAATTTAATTGATGTATTAGAACACGGGAGGGACAAATAAGAGAGATTTATGGGGCAAAAATACGCGATCCGTTCAACGAACGATTGTATTCGTTTTCTGTAGTTGGGCCTCTGTATCTTCGAATCGTTCACGCTTTGGGCGAGAATGCACTAAAAATTTCGGCATTGAGTTCAGTTTTAAAGGTTTTATTCCATCTACCGCGTAACCCAACATCGAAAGCCATAAAAAGGCAATCCTTTTTGTTGTAAATATATTTTTTTGAATAACAAAGTGAAACGCGTCGTTCAAGTTTACGCGCCGCTTCGGCGATCGGCGATCGCTAATGGAATTACGGATGTGCGGAACATCCGCTGGCTTCGGCAGCTGCGGATGTAGGCAATAATGCCTACAATATGTAAATAGGTAAACAAACAATTGTTCTAATACACTTTGTATGCCCGTTTCCTGATATTTATGCAGTCGACTCTACGTCACCCACGAGATGAGATGGGGTGGTTCTATTCTTAATCCGCAAACCGCACGGACTATCAGAAAGCAAGGATGAGCAGCAGCGTTTACCTAAGGTATAATTTAGAACTTACTGCGTTCACCAACCCGCCTGATGATGAAGCGCCGCTTTGGCGATTGCTAATGCAATTACGGATGTGCGGAACATCCGCTGGCTTCGGAAGCTGTGGATGCAGACCTACAAAACCTACAATATGTAAATACTTGAATAAGTAAACAAACAATTGATACTGAACAAAAACATAATCAGGAAACGGGCATAGGTACAAAGTGTATTAGAACAATGTAATACACTTTGTATGCCCGTTTCCTGATATTTCTTCAGTCGACTTCCACAACACTTATGAGATGAGAGGCATCTCCTCTTATTCCATAGGTGTCGTGGAAGACGACTGAGGGCTCAGCGTTATCTAGTCCCCAATTAAGCCGAACCCAGTACTAAGGGTTAAATGAAGACAACTAATAATTCCATCCCCGGACCAGGAGTGCAGGGCAGGCAGGGACACGGGTAACGCCGAAGCATATGGTCGCATCCCTGGCCGTATGATTTGGCGTTACACGTCTCCCTGCAACTATCTGCCTACTGGCGACACAGGGGGGTATAGTGGGTATGTCCTCCCATTTCGGGAGTTGTAAGTCCCACACACCATGTCACTTTCCCCCGGAGATGGCATGAAGGTGCTTAATGCATTCCCCTCTATAAAAAAAAACAACTAATAAACTTACTTAGATACTTATTAAGTAAATACTTAAATAAATATTGTACATAGCAAACACCCGTATACGCCATAGAATTTATAATAATATTAGTAAGGGTATAGGTAAGGGTTCTTTGAAACCGGCTAAAAATCAATAGCTGTAAGCTGTAACTCTCATACGTACCTATAATCCCTAAGTACTTAAAACCCGATATGTGCTTTGATACTTTCCGCTTTTGTCTACTCCCCATTCAGCGAAGTAAAGCAAAGTTGAAGTCACTGCGGTGAAAAGAAAAATATTTGCAGGATTCGTTGTGCTTCGGAAAACACGTAAAACCGTCCCCGGAGTTACTGCGAACCGCAGCCGTTTAAACTGGAGTATTTAAAGAGCAAAGGGCATTCGATTCGAATAAGTAGCCTATCGAAATGTGAAAATGTGTTTTGGAATATGATAAATATTGTCAGAAAAATTGGCATTGACAGGAGTAACTATAAAGTTTCTTGCTGGTTCTTCTCGATAGAGCTACATTCCGAATCCGGTGGTAGTGTAATTTTAATTTATCATTTTGACGATTTGTAAGCGTTTGTCATAAGCTTATATGAATAAAGACTTTTTAACTTTGACTTTGAAAGTAAAATAAACCTCTCAAGCTATGTCGCACATAATTACCTGCCCATTGTCCATCTGTTGTTAAGTCATGGTTATATTTAGCGGTTTATCATTGACTTGAGAAGAAAGAAAAGGTGACCTTTGCCCAGCAGTGGGACAGCATAGAACCGATCGATCGACAACCCGTCTGGCCAGCGTGGCAATTATGGGTGTATCCTCCAGATTTTTACCCTAAGTGGCGAACAACTGGAGAGACCTATGTCCAGCAGTGGACTGCGATGATGATGTTGATGCCCATGCTGCGCCAAACAGCGTCATAAAGATCCAAACTAATCCGAAGCTTGTGCTTTAGGTACTACGAGTATACGTAGACACTTAAAAGAAAGCAAGTATATTATAGGTCATCCATGCATACTGATCAAAATAGTTTGCAAACAGAAGGTGAATGACAGGTCCCTTCATCAATATGTGTGATTATAATATCGTATGTAAATGCAAGGCAAACATACGTGACTTATCGCGGGCGGTCCCAGACGCTGATGGGCTGGCGTACAGTGGACGGGTCAGACAAGGAATCGATTTGCAACTTTATCAAATAACTAGCGACCCGCACTGGTTTTGCTTCGGGTATTCAAGACTATTGTGACATAACTGGGATGTAAGGGAGCGGCCTATCATCTCTTCGCTCCAAGCCAACCTCACCTGCCCGTGTTGATCCTGCCGAATAACAAACGAGGCGCTGGCAACCGACTGGTGGCGGTATAACCATCACGATGGAAGGCGTGGCTAAATACCACAGGCCGATGACGGGCAGCAGCGTCACCGGAGCGAGAAGCTTCCCCTGCGATCGCCAACCCGCCTGCCCGGAGTGGCGATTATGGGTATATCCTCCAGATGTTTGTCCTAAGTGGCGAACAACTGGAGAGGCCTATGTCCAGCAGTGGACTGCAATAGGCTGATGATGATGATGATGTCTATCTGTGTTCCATTTTATGGAAGTCCGTTATTTTTCAAATCCGATATCCACGCGTGCGACGCCGCCGGCACAGCTAGTAATTAATATTTTCGAACTACTGGTCTACCGGGCACTTTGCAGCTTAGACGGTCTCTAAGCCGGGGTAACGCGGCGCAAGTGCCACGGAGATAAGACACGTCTGCGCTCAGAACGCATTGTTCATTAATTTAAAACATCATTAAGTATCGTTAATAATAATAGTAGATAATAGAAAATAATCTGTAGATAAATGTAGGAAAAGGCTTGTCCTTAGGAAAAGTGGAAGCACTTCCTCCGAGCTAGGTGATCTTGTTCGGGGACCGCAGTTACACGTAATAATAATAAATAAATAAATAACCCAAGACATGCCACGCTGGCCCACACAGCGCCACCTAGCCCCTAAGCCGAAGCTTGTACTATGGGTACTAGACAACTGATAAACTTACTTAGATACATTTCTTTTTGTAAATAAATACATATTATACATAGAAAACACCCAGACCAATACAAACAGACATGTCCATGAACACAAATGTTTGTACTGTGCGGGAATCGAACCCACGACCCTTGGCTCAGAGGGCAGGGGTCACTACCAAATGAGCCACCGAGCCTGTCAAAATAATCTGTAGATATCCAGGAAACAAGTTCTGGAGTGGAGACCGCGTCTCGGCAAACGTAGTGTAGGACGCCCTCAGGCAAGGTGGAGTGACGATTCGCGCAGGACGGCTGGCAAGTGCTGGATGCGAGAGGCCCGGGACTGATCGAAGTGGCGAGCATTGGGAGAGGCCTATGTCCAGCAGTGGACTGATGGGGGCTGATGATGATGATGTAGGAAAAGGCTTTTCCTTAGGAAAAGTGGAAGCACTTCCTCCGAGCCAGGTGATCTTGTTCGGGGACCGCAGTTCCACGTGTCTTCTTAGTCTGTCGTATTTTTTATACCATTAAAGTAACAAATAAACCTACGGCGTACCTAATAGAGTTTGTATAGGGTATTTTTCCCTAGTCCCTATGTCTGACATATTATTTCTTTCACATAGATATTAATTGGTATATTGGTAAGGATGTGCCGGCTATCCGGGAGTGATGCGGCTGATAATCGGCAGATAAGTCACGTTCGTGCTAACTAGCTCGCTACGTTTGCTCTTCCTCACTCGTATAATAAAGCATTAACGCTCTATTAAGTAAGTATAAGTATAGTCTTGGCTTGGAGACCGACATCGTAAAATGTTTCATGAGAGTAATTGTGATCGATTGCGAATAGACGTCGAAAATGTATGAGTGAAATAATGATATTTTCCTTCCTAATTTTTGGAAGGTGGTTTGTTGTAGAAGTTGGATTTAGTTATACAACCAATCAGCATCTGTGCGATGACAACTTAAGAATTCAAAATCACCAACCCATTACTTCCCGTAGAAATTTATATGGTAGGGCCCTTTGAGAGAGGTAGAGCATAGCAAATCTTCGCTCGAATTAAGTCACCCGTCCAGGGAAGGACCTCCACCTTATAGAATACCGCAGCCAAATGTCCTCCGGGTCGTGTTTCCTCATCATGAGGCGTGAGGCATCATTTGTTCACTGCTGGACAAAGAGCTCTCAAATTGTTCGTCACTTTGATTGATCTTGTACCCACTCTAGAATTTGTTTACGCCATCTGTTGTTGCTGCGGTAACTTGCTAATTCGATGAGACATGTCGACGAAGGCACGTCTCTATTACCTACGTCATAAAAAAGACCTGACCCTGCATTACCACCATTAACATACAACATCTAATTTGCGGCCTGTCACCGCTCCATATTAATGAGCTCGCCGAGCACAGGCGCGAACGAAAGTTAACGTGGCACCGACCTGGCACCGACGTGACACCGACGTGACAACAGCGTGACAACAACGTGACTTATCAGCGGCCGCGATCGCCCGTCACGCCGGCGGTCTAACAGCGCAGATCACGCGATATAACTAAAAGCGGACAATTAACCTTCCACCGCCTAAACAACCGTATTTTTTTTTATAGTGGCTCGACATATTGGCTGCCTTACGCCTGATGGAAAGAGAAAGAGAAGCCCAAGTCGCTGTGACAACGGGCAAGTAACTGGTCAGTTACCTGTCAGTTGCCACCGCCATGCCGGCCCAACCCTAACCCCCCACGAGCTCCGGAAACCTACTCACCGGCAGAAACACGACCCAGAGGTCATTTGACTGCGGTATTCTATAAGGTGGAGGTCCTTCCCCGGACGGGCGGCTCAATTCGAGCGAAGATTCGCTATGCCCTACCTCTCTTGAATCTGCATACAGCGAAGAATCGGATGATTATTGGTCTAAGATCCCGCCATACAACGACTTTCACCGAAACATTTATTCGATGAAACTTATTTCATATGTGGGCTTCACTCAGCAGGACTCACTGAAAACCAGCGCCGTGGCTTGCTACGCGGGCCACGGTTCAATGCTGTGTGGGGCCCTTTTATATTGGACGTCACAACACCACGTCCGGTCCGACTGTTTTATGTCTTTGTTGTTATGTTTTATTTTTGTGGAATTTAAAACGTGTGTCTAGTTATTGTTATGTTGTGTTTGTGTATATTGTTACGTTATCATTTGTTATGTTGTGATGTACCAATGTAATAAAGTATTCTTATTCTTATTCATATGTAAGTCCAGACTCTGGAGTCTGGATCTGGATGTTTGACCAAAGTGGCAAACAACAGGAGACACCTATGTCCAGCAGTCAGAAAAAAGGTAATACGATCTTTTATCAGTTTGTAAAATACCTAGATTTTAAAATATCAAGGAAAAGAAAGTACATTTTAAAACCATGGTGTTCAAACTCACATGGGCTTACAGGGTGAGTTATAATTGTGTGGCGCTATTATAATAAATCGCATTAGGAGTGAGGAGCGACACCTCGGAGGTTTGTTGCAGTCGGACTCTCGCCCTCACAAGTGTTAAGTGTATCTTTTTTTTCTATATGGACTTTATCACGCGTATATGTTGACGCGGATAATTCGCCAATGTCAAGTGTTTAGAGAGACACGTCAAAACTCAGTTGGCCGGTAAACTGGGGCTATACTTTCCTGCCTTGATGCTACTGTTACATAGAAAACATATTAAGTATATCTGTTAGTGCCGAAGTGCAGCTGTGTCTCGTTTTAGCCGGTTACAACTAGTTATAGCCACTAACTCTCGGTTAAATTTAGTATTACCCAAATGTCTAACGCTAAAAAGAACAGATTATCTATACTTATAATAAATCTGTAGAAAGGTCAATTCTGTACATTAAATATATTTTCAAAATAACTCTCAGGGGATGATAAGTGATCGATACTGATGCCAAAATTGCAATTAGTAAAATTTTTGTCTGTCTGTATGTTCGTTATAAAAACAAACGGACGGTACTGGACGGATATTAACGAAACTTGGTACAATTATTCTTCTACTGCGTGGAATTGAATGCGGTTTTCACCAATGTATTGCTAGAAATCTAACTTAAAATTTAGGTATCATTTTATGGAAGTCCGTTATTTTTGAAACCCGATATCCACGCGTGGGTCGCCGCCGGTACAGCTAGTGTGAAATATATCTAAAGGGCAATAATATGTTTTTTTTATACCACTACGGTAGCAAACAAGCCTAAGGCCCGCTTGATGTTAAGCGGTTACCGCAGCCTATGGACACCTGCGACACCAGAAATTCATCAAATATTAACTGAACTGATGGTAACATAATAGAACAGTAGCGCAAACTGTAATTAAGCCTTAATAAATGGACTCATTTACGAATATAGTGAATTTGTAAACGGTGTTGCTCAAATTATCGGCAAATAACTTGATTATTTCGGGATAGCTTTTCAACAAATTATAATAGCAAATAGGTATGTTTAAATTTTAAACGCGGTTAATACTGAACTGATAATACAAAGAATTTTGTTTTAGCTCGTAAATTCTGTTTACAATAATTGATTTAATGTCTGTTAGTGAGGAAACAAATAAATGATTTATGCAATTTTCCTAGGTCGCCTGCCAAGCAAATTTTCCCCAAATGACAATTATTTTTAGGAAAGGCTTATGTGACGTTAGCAGGCTAATTAAAAAGGCCAATGTATGCTTAAACTGCTATTGCAACGCATTCTGTGTTATTTTAGGCATATAATGCGTAGAAGGGACGGCAGCCTGGAAAATCTGGTAATTGTTGGCAACACCGAGGGCAAAAGAGCACGAGGCTGGTCGCCAAGACGCTGGTGAAGACCAAGTGATAGCAGCCACCTCCTCGTCCAAGTTCTACCAAGCGGTGAGGGCTACGTCGGATCGGAAACGTTGGAGACAGATTGTCCATTCAAAGGGTTCCAGTGACCACAGATCCTCAGTATCGATATCGGTCCACGATTGCAGAGAGAGAGAGATGCTTATACACTTCTAGGAGTATTAATAAATCCATACTAATATTATAAATGGGAAATAGTGTCTGTCTGTATGTTTGTATTTTTTTTTCACGGCAAAACGGACCGACGAATTGACGTGATTTTTTAAGTGGAGATAGTTGAAGGGATGGAGTAACATAGGCTACTTTTTGACCCTTTTTAACCCCCTACTTTCCTAAAATGGGGGGTGGGAGTTTGTATGGAGCGTTCACCCTGAATTTAACGCGAGCAAAGCTGCGGGCAACAGCTAGTAATAATGTAAATAGATATAAAAGGATAACCTCATGCTCAGGCTCGGTGGCTCATTTGGTAGTGACCTCTGCCCTCTGAGCCAAGGGTCGTGGGTTCGATTCCCGCACAGTACAAACAATTGTGTTCATGAACATGTCTGCTTGTATTGGTCTGGGTGTTTTCTATGTATAATATGTATTTATTTACAAAAAAAAAATGTATCTAAGTAAGTTTATCAGTTGTCTAGTACCCATAGTACAAGCTTCGGCTTAGTTTGGGGCTAGGTGACGCTGTGTGGCCCAGCGTGGCATGTCTTGGGTTATTTTAGTTATTTTATTTATTTAACCTTTATCAAGCACTTCACTCCCCGTCTGTACCGCGACGTACAACTTAAATTAACTTCCCCACACAGGTCGCCTAATCTGACATCTACATATGTCGTCGAAACGAAGAAATCGCTCCGTATCCGTGCTGTGGGGGCGCCAACTTCGCCAGAGTTATTTATAGCTCCGTGAATGGCTGTAAGGGGGTTTGATCACATACGAATACACTTTGAGAGTGCTCCTTAACCGATGTCTGTCATATTAAGTGCATTCTGCTAGATAACAGACGCTCTGGCAACCGGCTGGTGGCGGTATAACCATCATGGTTGAAGTCCTAGCTAAATACCACAGGCCGATGACGGGCAGCAGCGTCACCGGAGCGAGAAACTACGCCCTGCGATCGCCAACCTGCCTGTCCAGGGTGGCGATTGTGGGAAAATCCTCCAGATGTTTGTCCTAAGTAGCGAACAACTGGAGAGGCCTACGTCCAGCAGTGCAATAGGCTGATGATGATGATGACAGGCTCGGTGGCTCATTTGGTAGTGACCTCTGCCCTCTGAGCCAAGGGTCGTGGGTTCGATTCCCGCACATTACAAACATTTGTGTTCATGAACATGTCTGTTTGTATTGGGCTGGGTGTTTTCTATGTATAATAAGTATTTATATACAAAAAAAATGTATCTAAGTAAGTTTATCAGTTGTCTAGTACCCATAGTACAAGCTTCGGCTTAGTTTGGGGCTAGGTGGCGCTGTGTGGCCCAGCGTGGCATGTCTTGGGTTATTTTAGTTATTTTATTTATTTAACCTTTATCAAGCACTTCACTTCCCGTCTGTACCGCGACGTACAACTTAAATTAACTTCCCCACACAGGTCGCCTAATCTGACATCTACATATGTCGTCGAAACGAAGAAATCGCTCCGTATCCGTGCTGTGGGGGCGCCAACTTCGCCAGAGTTATTTATAGCTCCGTGAATGGCTGTAACGCGGTTTGATCACATACGAATACACTTTGAGAGTGCTCCTTAGCCGATGTCTTTTATCGATGAGGTCATGTTAAGCGCATTCTGCTGGATAACAGACGAGGCTCTGGCAACGGGCTGGTGGCGGTATAACCATCACGATAGAAGTCGTAGCTAAATACCACAGGGCAGCAGCGTCACCGGAGCGAGATCCTACGCCCTGCGTTCGCCAACTTGCCTGTCCAGGGTGGCGATTGTGGGAAAATCCTCCAGATGTTTGTCCTAAGTAGCGATCAACTGAAGAGGCCTACGTCCAGCAGTGCAATAGGCTGATGATGATGATGACAGGCTCGGTGGCTCATTTGGTAGTGACCTCTGCCCTCTGAGTCAAGGGTCGTGGGTTCGATTCCCGCACAGTACAAACATTTGTGTTCATGAACATGTCTGTTTGTATTGGTCTGGGTGTTTTCTATGTATAATAAGTATTTATATACAAAAAAAATGTATCTAAGTAAGTTTGTCAGTTGTCTAGTACCCATAGTACAAGCTTCGGCTTAACTTGGGGCTAGGTGGCGCTTTGTGGCCCCGCGTGGCATGTCTTGGGTTATTTTAGTTATTTTATTTATTTAACCTTTATCAAGCACTTCACTCCCCGTCTGTACCGCGACGTACAACTTAAATTAACTTCCCCACACAGGTCGCCTAATCTGACATCTACATATGTCGTCGAAACGAAGAAATCGCTCCGTATCCGTGCTGTGGGGGCGCCAACTTCGCCAGAGTTATTTATAGCTCCGTGAATGGCTGTAACGGGGTTTGATCACATACGAATACACTTTGAGAGTGCTCCTTAACCGATGTCTTTTATCGATGAGGTCATATTAAGTGCATCCTGCTAGATAACAAACGAGGCTCTGGCAACCGGCTGGTGGCGGTATAACCATCACGATAGAAGTCGTAGCTAAATACCACAGGGCAGCAACGTCACCGGAGCGAGAATCTACGCCCTGCGATCGCCAACCTGCCTGTCCAGGGTGGCGATTGTGGGAAAATCCTCCAGATGTTTGCCTTAAGTAGCGAACAACTGGAGAGGCCTATGTCCAGAAGTGCAATAGGCTGATGATGATGATGACAGGCTCGGTGGCTCATTTGGTAGTGACCTCTGCCCTCTGAGCCAAGGGTCGTGGTTTCGATTCCCGCACAGTACAAACATTTGTGTTCATGAACATGTCTGTTTGTATTGGTCTGGGTGTTTTCTATGTATAATAAGTATTTATATACAAAAAAAATGTATCTAAGTAAGTTTGTCAGTTGTCTAGTACCCATAGTACAAGCTTCGGCTTAGTTTGGGGCTAGGTGGCGCTGTGTGGCCCCGCGTGGCATGTCTTGGGTTATTTATTTATTTACTTATTGTATAGTTAGTCTTGACAATACTACAGTGCTTCGCAAACATCACACTAGCGTGCACGCTATTTTTCCCAACACGTACCTACTCGTACAATGTTTAGCCAGTCTTCGGTTAGACAATTTAATTACGACCGCGAACTGCAACAAAATTAACGTCTCATCGGAATATTACTATGTTGTTAACTGTTCTACGGCTGCTGAAATGGAAGTGGTGGATCCCGTTAACTTTATTATAATGCAACTAAAGAGCGAAATTGAATTCTCATTGGGGTCGCACAATGTTGCCAACTTATTTGTAGATAGATAGATATAAGTACTTTATTGCACATCATACATTTGACTTAAAACTAGTATAGGTAATAGACATTAATTGTACAATTAAATAACCCAAGACATGCCACGCCACTTAGCCCCAAACTAAGCCGAAGCTTCTACTGTGGGTACTAGATAACTGATAATCTTACTTAGATACAATTTTTTTTGTAAATAAATACATATTATACATAGAAAACACCCAGACCAATACAACATGTTCATGAACACAAATGTTTGTACTGTGCGGGAATCGAGCCCACGACCCTTAGCTCAGAGGGCAGAGGTCACTACCAAATGAGCCATCGAGCCATAAACCTATATACTCATAACCATACCCACTAAACCCCCCTGTATCGCCAGTGGGCAGCAGCTTGCAGGGACGAGTCCCTGCAAGCTGCTACAGCGCTACCCTCGGGTAGCGCTGAAGCAGCATAGAATCTCGCGAGATAGATTATAATTATGAATAATGATATTTACAATTTTTCTTTAAAATTATAAATAGTAGGAGGTGTTTTTTATGAGTTACCTTTCCTTTAAATATACCTCCCGAAAAGTAGCAACACAAATAATAGGATCTCTTCATTGTCCCTCCTGCCTTTAATTATTTATTTGCAAGGGTCAAGGTCTGTAACAAGATAATGAACTGAAAAATTCTCTCGTTAATAAGGCTTATTATTCTATCAAAGAACACTCTGGGAAATTTTCATTAATTACATTGGTAAATACAATTTCTCGATTCTATTTTGTTGCGTTGAATTTCCAAGAAGTATAGAATATAATTCGAATTTGTTTGTAATCATCATATTTACAGCTCTAGGAACTGTGACCTTTCTGGAAAAAATTTTAGTTTTCTAAAAGATATAGGTACATATTTTGCTCATGTAACTCGGATGTAGCTGTGGACTTATATCACTTTCGTATCCACGAAGGAAACCTCTTTGAAAACTACTATTTCTGTAGGCAGATTTCGGTGGTAAATATGCTAAAAAGGCAACATAATGATTAATGGAGAGCCCCTAAGTAGTGTAACAATAACAAAATTACTTTTCAATACGTTCGTGTAACGAACGTTTGAATTTTTTCCGTGTCTGAGTGTTTGTTTTTAACGACCGTATTCCCAAACGTTAGTATGCGTCGCACGAACGCACAGGTACCCAAAACGTATAGGATTTTGGGCACTGTGCGTCCGCGCGTCGCATAGTAACGTTTGTGAATACGGCCGTAACATTATATGTATTTGTGGTACCTTCGTTGTCCTGATAGCTTTAGTGCTTAAACTACTTACTTTGGGAACGGAGCAGCGTATGTGATGTTGTCTGTTATTTATTTGTTTATCTGGGGGCACGGTCGTGCCCCCGCCAAGACAAGCCAAGCGAAGAGCAAGGGCACTAATTACTTTTTCTCCAAAGGTTTCGTCGCTTTTTTGAACCCTCATAACTTTGGTTTGGATGATGCTAAGTACTTAAAATGTTCAAGATAGAATGTCATTGGTTACTTATTAACTTCGCTTGGCTGTTGAGTATTCGTAACTACTAAACACTGTGAAAGAGGAAAAATTACGTTCATTATAGGCAAAACGGCCATCTACATAATATTTTCTCAAAGATGTTGTGATTGTGAAGTAAGATGCTTGTAGAGTTATCAACAATCTTGGCTCTTCATGACGTCTGATAACTTTTTGACAGTGCACGCAATGTGGTCTCGCACTCGTCTTGGCTACATTTTACATGAAAATGTTTTTGGGGAATACATCTTAGCCCGCACACTTCATAAGCCGGAAAGCGACGCACGCTCTAGTTACGCAAAGCTTACATAAAACATGACATACATGTACATCTATATCTATACTTATAATAAATCTGTAGAGAGGTCAATTCTGTACATAAAATATTTTTTCAAAATAACTATCAGGGGGTGATAAGTGATCGATACTGATGCCAAAAATGCAATCAGTAAAATTTTTGTCTGTCTGTCTGTCTGTCTGTCTGTCTGTATGTTCGTTATAGTAAGATATGTTGACTTCGTCTTCTAAGTCATTGTGGTGATAGGGTAAATGATACACATCTTGAGAGTTTGGTGGCTCTGTATTGAGTGTAAAATCAAATCACTTAATACAATTCAACTTATAATAAAACTACTGACTAAGCAGCTACGCCGAACGTTACATGTGTGACCTGAATTAGGTATTTTATGTAATAATATGAAAGATGCAATCTATGCACTTCATCTCCCCCGAAAAGTAAAGGGTACCGGTCTACCTCCCCTTAAAAAATAAAAAAAAATGTGCATGTAACATTCAGCGGCTGGTAAGATTAAGCTAATAAATTCTTATAAATTTAAACATTTTTTTTTTAATAAACATTGATAAACGGTAAAAAATAAAACAACACAATATAAAATTAACTATGAAATAACTTAGTATTATTTTTATGCAATACAATTTCTTTATTATTTTTACACAATTTAACATTAGGAGATAAATCTTCAATAACCTTATATGGACCGTTATAGATAGGATCTAATTTAGTACCTGTTTGATTTTTTATTAAAATTAAATCTCCTGGCTTGTACAGTATATTATTACACTTCTTATCATAATTACATTTCCTAAAATTTTTACATTGCAATAAATTCTCTCTAGCATCTAACTGAGCTTTTTGTAAGCGGTATTTTAGTTCTAATGCGTAATCATCTAAATTATACAATGGGTCAATATTACTACTATTTGAAAGATTACTTGGTAAATTACAAACTTTTCCAAAAACTAGTTCGAATGGCGTATATTTCGTTTCTGAATGAACACTGGTATTATATGAAAAGCACCAGAACGGAACCCAATCGCTCCAATCTGTTTTGTTATTCTCACATTGAATCCTGAGATAAGCGCCTAAATGCTTATGTGTATTTTCTATACCACCTAAGGTTTCGTGATGATAAGGAGTAGAATGTAATTTCTCTATATTTAACAATTTGCAAACTTCAGACATTAAAGATGATGTAAATTCGGTTCCTTTATCACTAATAAACTGTTTGGGTACACCGTATCGCAATATAAAATTATTTACTAAACATCTACTAACTGTTTCACTATCCTTTCGTGGTAGGGGATAAGCCTCTACAAACTTACTTAAATCACACTGAATTGTTAGAATATATTTATTATTATAGTTATCTAAATCTAGTGGACCCATTATATCTAAGCTAATCCGTTCGAACGCTGAGTTAGCAGTTGACGTTATAGTCAACGGTTCTCTAATATTTTTATTTGAGAACTTTTGTATTTGGCAACTTCTACATTTTTTAACATAATTAATGACGTCATTTGACATTCCTGGCCAAAAATAATACTTTTTGATATTATTAATCATTCTAGTCATGCCTGCATGTCCACTTGTAGGGAGCAAGTGAAAATCATTTAAGATAACTAAGATTTCATCTCTATTAGTTATTCTTTTCAAGTCTTTAATAATTAAAAATTTTAATGACGCTATATGACATTTCTTTATGCTGCGCAGCAATAATTTAATGTACTTTTCATTACATCTATTTTTAGATATAAGTAATTCTTTAATATTCAATTTTAAGCACAAATTTTCTAAATCTCTCGCTAACTCCTCTGGTGTCGATAACGATCGAGAATAAAGAAATATGGTCGACTCCGATGGAGCGAACGTGCAAAATTTAGCGTCTGATAAAACTATGTTTGTATTACGTAAACATTTTTCATTGAAATTATCTGAGAAACGTAACTCTACTACATTACTTGGTCTTTTCAGTATCTCCACAGCCGTAGGTTGATCAGACCTATTAGCCGAAGGAGAGTTGTCTGTCTGTGGGTCTCCTACTTGGGGCTTTAAGCGTTTGCTCTGAGCTCTGGTAAGGACTGATACGACTTGTCCGTGTATATCTTTTAAATCTTGTGACGTCACCGAGAGTCGACTTAATGCATCTGCAGCTGCGTTATTTCGACCTGGGACGTATTCTACTACGAAATCGTATTCCTCTAAATATAGGCGGAATTTGGTTAAGCGACTAGAAGGGTCTTTTAATCCGAATAAGTAAACAAGGGGCCTATGGTCTGAGAAAATTTTAAACTTCCTACCATATAAATAAGGCCTGAAATGGCGGACAGCCCAAACAATTGCTAGTAATTCTAAATCGATTACTGGGTACCTAGTCTCAGCTGGTTTCAAAGATCGACTAGCATATGCTATCACTTTACCATTGCTATTCGAAAGTACTGCTCCTAAACCTAATTTTGATGCGTCCGTATGTAATTGAAAAGTATTATCTTGTGAAAAATCTGGGTAATCTAGTACTGGAGGGTTCATAAGGGCATGTTTTAAATTATTAAATGAGGTTTCGCAATCTTTTGTCCAAATAAAAGGAATGCCTTTTTTACACAATAGATTCAACGGGTGTACAATATCGGCGAAACATGATACAAATCGACGGTAATAGTTGGCAAATGCGACGAAGCGCTTTACTTCGTCAGCACATGTCGGCCTTGGGTAATTACGTATGGTATCAATTTTGCTTGGATCTGGGAATATGCCGTTCTGAGTAATTTTGTGTCCCAAATAAACAATTTCTTTACGTAAGAATTCGCATTTAATAGGATTCAATTTAAGATTTACTTCTCTCAATCTGTTAAGTACGCTAATTAAGTTGTTATTATGATCTGTCATAGAATTTCCTATGACTACGCAATCATCTAAATAAATAAAACATTTTTGATAATTGAGGCCTGCCATTGCTATGGTCATAAGCCTGGAAAACACACTAGCGCTTGTCTTAAGTCCCATGGGACAACGTTTCATTTGGTACTGTTTGCCTGCGGTAAAAGTGGTATACTTTCGAGACTCGTTATCCAAAGAAAGTTGGTACATTTTATTTAAACTAAAAGATGTATATTTTCGTGAATTTTCATTTAAAGACAACTGATAATATGATTGTGAAAGATCTAATTTTGAAAAATAAATGCTTCTTGATAAGGAATCTAAAATCTCTGTTATATTAGGTAAGGGAAATTTGTCATCCTGTATTCTATTATTTAAATGTCTATAATCAATGACTAATCTCCACTTTTTTTCATTAGATTTATCAACTTTCTTGGGTACCAAGAGGACTGGACTGGACCACTCGGAAACTGTCTCTTCTATAATATCATTATCTAACATTTCCTGTACTTGTCTATCTATCTCACTCTTTAAAGCCTGGGGAACCCTGTAGGGTTTCACATAAACAGGCGTCACGTTATCCTTTAACACTATGTTGTGTTCCATTAAGTTAGTGACTGATAAAGAATCTCCGGGCAAATGAAATACGTCAGCGTATTTTGCACAAATTTGTTCAATGCTAAGCCGTTCCTCTTTATTTAAATAGTTTAAATCCAGTAAATTAAATAAAGACTTAACTCTTTCAACAGATTTCTGTTCGCTATTTAAATGAGCCACTTCAAAGTTATTAATAGACTCTACTTTTATATTAGAAAAATCTATCTCTATATCCTCATCCTTTGTATTTAAAATCCTTAAGGGAATACAGTTATCTAAGGGCTTGGAAATCATTCCAGCAATAAAAACTCCTTCTCTAATTTCCTGTGCTAAGACTACTCTGTCTCCTTTTAAGCTACAAGGTATGTGTCTTATTACTTCGCATCTCGCAGGTATCACGTGGGTGTACCTGTCGTTGCTCTGTCCTATATCCAAGGTAACTACTGATGCGCTATTCGATAAACGTAAAGTTCTCGATTCGTAATTAATTATGGCCTTGTATTGTCTAAAAAAATTATCACCTAAAATTCCATCTGCATTACATGACAGATTCTTAAAAACGTAAAACTTTTCCCTAAAATTAATACCTTTACATAACAAATTTAAATAGATATAACCTTCCGATATCAATTTACCACTAACACCTTTTATTGTAATTGAGTCATAGCGTAATTCATTCATGTACTCTGGGTGGTCAACTAACCACTCGTATTTCACGACGCAGATACTTGCGCCACTATCTACTAATAAGGCTATATTATCATTTATACCTATGTTTAAATGTACGACGCTATTTAAGTTATAATTAAAGACGAAATGTTCACTAATTGTAGGAACGAAAAAACTCACTATTTGACGCAGTATTAGGGTACTCCGGGGTCACAATGTGTCCTGACTGTACCTGGGCAACTTTTGCTACTTGCGTATTTGGGCGGGATGGGCCATATTGACCTCGAGGGGTACCTCTGTGGGGTCTACCACCTCTAAAATAACCTCTACCCGAGTTATGAAACGATCGAGGTTTCATCTCTTGTGGAGGATGCTGGTACCTATTACCTCGATATTGCCTATTATTAATAAAACCTTGTTGGTGGTGGAACCTATGACGGCTACCAGAGGCACGGTTAGGCTTGAAGCTCATGACAGAGGTCTCTTTAATAGATGAAGAGTTCTCATCTAAAGCAGTTTGTATTGCTTCAGGAAGAGACTGAAACTGGCGTGAAGCTATGATGGTACTGAGGCGCTGATCAGATAACCCGTCAGCAAAACGCTTTATAGCTGTCTTTTCGTTAATTCAAAAAAACAAAAACTACTCAACGGATTTTAACGAAACTTGGTACAATTATTTTTCATAGTCCTGGGCAGGTTATAGGGTACTTTTCATCACGCTACTATTAATAGGAGCAGAGCAGTGAAGGGAAATGTTAGGAAAACGGGAGAAATTTTTTGAACGCGCATATCTTAAAAAACTACTGCATGAAATTGAATACGATTTTCACTAATGTATTACTAGAGGTCTAACTTAAAACTTAGGTATAGGTATAAGTATTTTATGGAAGTCCGTTATTTTTGAAACCCGATATCCACGCGAGCGACGCCGCTGGCACAGCTAGTAAGACATAAGTACGTACATAGCACTTATGTCTACCATCCTTATTATCCAATTTCCCGCCTCAGGAATTCGAACAATGGATCCCTATATTAATAGTGATGTTACGACAAAATTACGCAGGTGTCTCTCGGCTTAATCATTGTTGCCTTGATAATTAACTGTATATGTAACGTTACGGACTCGTCTGCCTCTAAAGAGGTACGAAGGAGGGAGAGTGCGAACTGCGAATTCATGGTGTTATGAGTGAAATAATTTGACTCGTAGCCGAGTTATGAGGGAGCGGTGATTATGTTGAATGTCGTGATTAAATCAAGGAACTTCTGGCTTTGTACGGGATGTTAATGAGCCGTTATGTTGTTTGTAAGGTGGTTAAATCAGGAATTTGTTTCTTCTATAAGAAAATATGATCTAGAGATAAGCTCTTCGTGTGGTTTCATAATGGCACATAATGGCTTCCCTACGCCTGATGGAAAGCGAAAGATAAGCCCAAGTCGCTGTGACAACAGGCAAGTAACCAGTCATTTGGCTGCGGTATTCTATAGAAGGATCTCCTACTTCTCCGTACGGGCAGTTACTTCTAGCGAAGATCATCTCTCATCTGATCCCGTGGGTGTTGCAAGAGGCGACTAACGGAATATCAGGATATGGGCAGCTACTTTTACCTGGATACAATAATACCTACTGCGGTCACCAACCCGCCTGCCAACCGTGGTGACTGTATGTTCATTCGAACAAATGTTTATGCTGTGCGGGAATTGAACCCACGACCCTTGGCTCAGAAGGCAGAGGTCACTACCGAGCCAGTCAGATTAGGCTAAGTAATTCCAAATTGTATCACTCAATATCTATACATACATACCTAAATACTAGTTCAAATTGAAAGCTTGTTTATTAACCTAAATACTATTTTCAGTTCAAATTGAAAGCTAGTTTATTAGGTAGGTACTATAATTTGCCAAGTCCACAAACAGGTTAGGTCCAGGGCGTCGTGTGTTATGGTAATGTGATGGCAGTCCCGGGATCTAGCGGGAACACGCGCAATCTATTCGGGAAACCACCTACCGAGAGCGAGCATTATACCTACTAAGTCTAGTCGGGTAGTCACCTGGCGTAAAGTATTAGATATTCACAGAATAAGCATAAAAAAAATAAGAATAAAAAAGATTTATTGTCTTCTTACAAGATAAAATACAAAAAAAAACACTTCAAAATAACCAAAATACAAAATAAGACAATGGGAATTAGCTCAGCTGATGCTGCCACAGGGAATGACCTGTATATTAATAATATTAGGTATATTATTTGATACCTGTTGATGCAGAATCAGATATAATCTTCTATAATTATGATAAATCTGTAGAGAAGTCAATTCTGTACATGAAATATATTTCAAAATAACTATCAGGGGGTGATTAGAGATCGATACTGATGCCAAAAAAGCAACCAGCTAAATTTTTGTTTGTGTGTTTGTATGTTCGTTATAGAAATAAAAACTACTGGACGGATTTTGACGTAACTTTGTACAATTATTCTTCATACTCCTGGGCAGGGTATAAGTAGTATTTTTTCATCAGGCTACAATCAATAGGAGCTGAGTAGTGATGGGAAGTGTTGGGAAAACGGGAGATTACTTAGCTGTTGATACGCGACAACTACTAAGCGCAATTAAATGCGGTTTTCACCAATATAGGGTAGTTTAGCCGGTTTTCGTCCAATTAGTGGAGTTGCCAGGTTAAACATTAAAAAAAAATATGTTCCACTGGGCCAAATCTAACAAACTATATTTTTATTAAACGCTAATATAGTCTATTTTATGTTTACAACAAGGGGCAATTAATTATAGTCATCGTTTTTTTTATAAAAAATATTTTAGTGAAAAGTACCGATTTCGTCAGTTTTCGTCCAAAAATATTAGTTTTCGACCTATGTTACGTTACTTTTCGTCCGCTGTTAATAAAGAGGATTATAATGCAATGAATTAAAAATCAGTGATATAATAGTATTTTTAATCAACTTAATAAAATGCAACTATAATGTGTTTTTATAATAACATACAAAATGTATTTTTATAACAGCATTTGGCTGATAAAAACATTAATTATCTTTAAAATCTGTTAAGATTTGTTTGCAAAATCAGAATTAATATGACTTATGTCTTTCATATCCAATCAACAATTAAAACAAAACCGAACTTACACGTATACAAAATTTTAAGGTGTTGTGTACATGTACAATCTCTTGGAAAAAGCCACCTGACCTGACTAAGCTGCCCGCAGCAAGTCGAGAAGTCGTTGCCTCCAAGCCGGCTGTTCTTTCGGAAATAGAAGACTTTCCGAAAGAACAGCCGGTTATACGCTTCGCATGCATCTCGACCTGATCACGAAAATGAAGTTACTTGAGCCACATTAACACGCCATTTCACCGAAGACTTGCCAGAAGTCAGTACTGACGAAATCGAGATCGCTCTTGGGCAGCTTAAAAATAGAAAAGCCCCATGGAGAGGACCGCGTTACAACAGAGCTGATGAGGGCTGGAGGTAGAGCCGTATTGAGGGAGCTCCAAAAGCTTTTCAACGCTGTCCTCCTGGAAAGGAGAACTCCGGAGGCGTGTACTAGGGGTGTGGTTGTCCTGTTCTTCAAAAAGTGAGACAAAACCCTATTGACGAACTATACACCCATTTCCCTTTTAAGCCACGTCTATAAGCTGTTTTCAAGAGTGGTCACGAACCGTATTGCGCGAAGACTCGACGAATTCCAACCGACGGAACAGGCTGGGTTTCGGAGCGGATACGGCACCACAGACCACATCCACACAGTGCGGCAGATTATACAGAAGACCGAAGAGTATAATCAGCCCCTGTGTCTAGCATTCGTGGACTATGTTGTGGACTCGGTTGAAACCTGGTCTGTTCTGGAGTCCCTGCAGCGGTGCCAAGTAGAATGGCGATACACCCATGTGATGAGATGTCTCTATGAAGCCGCCACCATGTCCGTCCAAGTACAGAACCAGCAAACAAGGCCTATAACCGTTGCATCGAGGAGTGAGACAAGGGGATGTCATTTCCCCAAAGTTGATCGCTAATGCAATGGAGGACACGCTGAACTGGAAAGGACGTGGCATCAACGTAAATGGCGAATACATTTGCGATTTACTGATGACATCGTCATAATGGCAGAATCGCTGCAGGACCTACAGCAGATGCTGAATGAACTGGCTCACTCCTCGGTGCGCATCGGCCTACGGGTGAACTTGTATAAAACCAAGGTCATGTTCAATGAAGATGTTCTACCGGAACCGAATGCAGTGCACGGCGCCGTACTCGAAGCTGTTCAAAAATATGAATACCTTGGGCAGACATTGCAGTTGGGTGGAAACAACTTTGAGGACGAGATAAATAGGAGAATTCAGCTAGGCTGGGCAGCGTTTGGGAAACTTCGTCGAGTCTTCACATCGTCGATCCCACAGTGCCTAAAGACGAAAGTCTTCGATCAGTGCGTTCTACCGGTTATGACATACGGAGCCGAAACGGTACGGCTAGTCCACAAGTTGAAGGTCGCTCAGCGAGCTATGGAAAGGGTTATGCTCGGCGTCTCTCTGAGATCGGATCCGAAATGAGGTGATCCTGCAGAGAATCAAAGTTACCGACATAGCTCACCGGATCAGTAAGCTGAAGTGGCAGTGGGCTGGCCAGATCATCCGCAGAACCGATAACCGTTGGGGTAAACGAGTTCTGGAGTGGAGACCACGTCTCGGCAAACGTAGTGTAGGACGCCCTCAGGCACGGTGGACTGACGATTCGCGCAGGACGGCTGGCAAGTGCTGGATGCGAAAGGCCCGGGACGGCATCTTCTGTGTAAGAATTTGTTTATTTCCTTATTTTTTTCAGCTCCAATGACGTCATCTAAAACAATGCATTTAATAACCAGATATACTAAACGGCAAATGATATAGGCAATAATGATAAATAATACCAGCAGTGATCGAAAAACAAAATAAAAAGTCATGCTTAACCAAGATAATAATCGCTGTTTGTAATGGACGAAAAGTAAAAGTCAAGTCTTAGTTTTCGTCTGTTAATATTAAAGTACTTGGACGAAAACTAGAGTAATTTTTATCGATATTTTTGGTTTCCGTCCAAGGTATTTAAATATAAATTTATGCTTGTAACACTGATAAATTCATGGACGTAAATGAAATTCTAGATCGAATATCTAACAAAGATCCAGCCATTAAAAAATTTAATGAAGTTCTTCGCATTCCTAACTTTAACTGATTTATCAAATTTCACTTATATTTTTGTGTTTTCGCCCATGTGGACGAGAACACAATATTTTGCGAAATAGGTAATTCCATTCCGGTCCACTTAGATTTTATAAGTAATTCGTTAAATAAGTACGAAAAACACCTCCTAATGCCACTTTATGTCTTTACTTAGTTGTAAATGACCAAAACAAATAAATACATGCGTAAATTACCAAAAAAAACTTACCGTGCAGCTACCTCGCGCCACTAATTTTTTCACATTCAAGATGGCGTGTTCATAGCTCGGAAGCAAGCCGCAGACAGACATAGCTTTTATTCGAGTTCTGAATTGTCTATCTTTTTAAATTTTGGTAGACGAGCAGATATGACGTCAAAGGCCGTAACAAGTCCAATCTTGCGCGGTTGACTATTAATATGATGCTATTCTACGTAAATGTTGTAGGTAATGGACGAAAACCAGAGCTGGACGGGAAACCGGCTAAACTACCCTATTGCTAGAGGTCTTACTTAAAATTTAGGTACCATTTTATGGAAGTCCGTTATTTTGCAAACCCGATATCCGCTACCCGATATGTGACGCCGCCGTCACAGCTAGTGTTTCATAATCTCTTCTACGACACGCTCGGGATGAGAGGGAGTGGTCCTAAGATAGTCTCATCCCGAGGGTGAGACGTACAAGAGAGACAGAAAACAGGGCGGAAAATTGAAGTACCTGCCTATGAGTTCGTGTTGTGCTAGTATCAATCAAAAGAAAGAAGAATAGACATAGTCGTAACATTTACGTCGCCAAATAACAATACTACGGCGTGTGAGCGATCATTTCGCATCGCACCGCATCGCTCACCGTTAGAGCACATTTTTATTTTGGCAGCGTTATAAGTTCGCTATTATGACGCGCGAACTTTCAAGTAAACATCGCTCTATTGTTCGCTAATTCGTTTGGGTGTGGTGCAAGGGAAAAAGAAATTTTGGATTTTTCTGTTCAGCAACATTTATTTTGCGGCATTTATTTTTTTAAAAATTATAAATTTTTGGCAACATTTTTCAGCAAAAAAAATCCAACCGCCGTCTCGGCCCAACCAGCTCGCTGCGGGCCCAGTCTACTTGCTTGTGGGCCCAGTCTACTTGCTTGTAGGCCCAGTCTGCTTGCTAGTATGCGCCACTAAAGGACGTTTTTCTGCATTCCTTATGCGGCACACGCCATATATCGCCAGTCAGCGCTTAGCCCAACCAACTCGCTGCAGACCCAGTCTTTTGACCCAGAGTGCTTACAGGCCCACTCTGCTTACTCCTAAGCTCAGCTTCTTGAACTTGAGCGAGCCTAAGCCCAGTACGCACAGCAAATACAGCTTGCTGAGGGCCTCTCTTGAGCCAGAGTTTGTTTATCTAGCGTGCTCGCAGGTGAACCTGTTGGCCAGGTGCTTGACTGCTCAGTCAACAAGCCAGCACGCTCGTTACACCAGTCTAAAGGTCGTCTTTCTGCATTCCTCGTGCGGCACACACACATATCGCCAGCCAGCGCTCGTCGCTATCAGCTCGCTGTGGTCCCAATCTAGTTGCTTGTGGGCCCAGTTTGCTCCACCAAAGGCCGTTTTCCTGCATTTCTCTTGCGGCACACGCCACATATCGCCAGTCAGCGCTCGGCGCAATCAGCCCGCTGCGGGCCCAGTCTACTTGCTTGTGGGCCCAGTCTGCTTGCTAGTGGGCCCAGACTGCTTGCTAGTGGGCCCGGTATGTGCCGCCAAAGGCCGTTTTCCTGCATTCCTCTTGCGGCACACGCCACATATCGCGAGTCAGCGCTCGGCGCAATCAGCCCGCTGCGGGTACAGTTTGCCCAGCTCTGTTTGCCCACATTAGATCGCGCCCTGAGTGCCCACATTATTCCCCCCATTTTTACCCAACAGATAATGCGCCTTTACATATTTTACGAAGTAATTTAGCACTGAGGATAAGTAGTTAGGTCTTAAAAGGACGGAGATGAGTTTAAATTAATAATTCATGTAGTTTTTATTTAAGTCTGGTGCGAGACGGTAAATTAGTTTTTATTTCTAAGTAAGGTGTAGTCAAGGGCTTTTTTTTAACGCTTCAGTTTTAGTCTTTTCCCTGAAAAATGAATATTTTACGAGATAAGAGGCTAATAGGACTGAGGGTCACCTAAATACTAATAAGGTAAGAGGGTGCCTCATACCATGTACGCTAAACACCCAAGTTCGAGATGCTTGTAGGCTGTAGGTCCACTTTTTGAGGGTCCATTAGTCATTCATATTAATCTAGTAGAAAGCACCGCTTTTGCAGAAAGACCATAAATTAATCTACACTGATATCTACACTAATCTACACTAATAATATATAAAGAGGAAAGATTTGATTTGTTTGTTCGTTTGAATTGAATAGGCTCCGAAACTACTGGACCGATTTGAATAATTCTTTCACTGTCGGAAAACTACACTACTTATTTCCGGTGAACACAGGCTATGTTATAAACAACGAAAGAAGCCTGTTGACCGCAGAAGATTTTATTTGTACCCGGGTAAACGCTGCTGCCCTTTTCCTGGTATTCCCTTGGTAGTCTTCTGCACTTTAACACTCACGGGACTATTCTAAATACGAAAACCATACGGACGAACACACTATTATAAAATACATATCTAGTAGTTAATGTAAGTGAATTGTTGACACGATCTTGGGCACCTACTTTCTACCGAAATTACAATTTGTACACCGTAAAGGTACTACATGTTGGGACTTTTTATGCAATATTATAGGTACTATATCATCTGTATTATGTACACATGTTCGAACAAATAAACGATCTTTATCTTTATCATAATGTACTTTTAAACTACTACTCATATAAGTACATATTATGTAATTGTTTTGATTTCAAGTCGAAAATATGTTCTGAAAATTATATATACGTTCTACCTATACTTCCATTGTGTTGTTGAGTTGTAGCTAATGTAATGTATGGTCAACAGCTAAAAGCTGATGATTACTGACATTCTAAAGTGGATCTTACTGCATTGGCTTAAGAAATATCTTTGTTGGTATCCTAGAACAACATTACCTAGTGTTCACGGTTGGTTTATTTTGGTAGATTTCTATCGCAGTACGCTCGACGAAGACTGTACTTATTTGGTTTTCTGATTCAGAGCATGGCTAATGTTATTTTCTGGGAACATATGTTGGTGATTACCTGTTGACATGCAAAGTTGTAACTTGGGCGAAATTATCGATTTCATGATCGTATTTTTCTTTTTTAATTATATTAGCTCGTCAGTCAGTTTGTTTAATATTAGGCAGATTATGAAAAAGTGTAGGATCCCCATCACGCATTTAGTGCAAGGTAAAACTATTCTCTGTACTAAGACGGCCGGTATAAGAGAATGACGCCTCTTTCACCTCTAAATACCCAACATAAAGAAAGGAACATGTGTGCTGGAAGAGATATGCATAGCCGGATTAACAATCGTATGTACGTACAATTTATCGTATTTTAAGGTACGAGTGCTGATTTTATCAGCTCGGTCTACGTAGTACTTAATACTTCCATGGCTCGGTCACACTGGCACTTTTTTGGCGTCTCTTCGGCGAACGATCGCTCGCGTTTTGGCTACTAGCGAATTCTTTGGACAGTTGTAGTAGAACAAAGCATTGACGATTTAGTATATTGCTTATTTTTTACATACGTGTAATAGGTTTAAGTGCATTGTTGTAATTTTGCGCTCTATATTGAGTTCAGTGAGTGATAAAGCTATAGAATAGACAACAAACCTCCTTCGACCGTGCATGGGATGTCGAGACATACAATTTTCAATAGTTGTAATCGTAAACTTAGTCAAAGAAAACTTTGTCAATTTTCACTCGACATTGACAGAAGTCAACCTTGTGAAGAGCCCTGTTGCTATGCCATTAATTAAAAAACAAATGCCAGTATGGCCGAACTGTAAATCTTAATGGTCTTTACATTTGTACATACAAAGATGTTTCTAGTAAGAGTTCCTACTCCTTTCCACCCCAGAAGAAAACACAACCACACCAACAAATTACTATTCATCCAACAACCAAAACAACTTTCTAAATCAATTAACAGTTACGCTATAACAAAACTACAGGATCCACAATGTAAAATTACAATTACAAAGTGTACTCAAACGGTTCTGACCGCAACTAAATTCCGGTCAGGTAGGGCGAACGGCTGCAATTTCAGCTGATAGTTGGACGAGAACTAAACTAATCTAATACGAAACAAGTCATAAAGCGACCACTATCGGACCCGACCTCTGGAGGCCTGTGGAATGTACGCTTTGCTGTTAGATTACGCTTTAAGCACGTATGATTGCTGAAAACAGTCCTGGATTTATATTATCACGTCAAAATGACTGCGTCCTGCTTGATGTTAAGCAAACAACGAAGTCCAAAGAGTGTAAGCGATCCTCATCACACCTGGTTAGTACAATGCGGATCGATCACACTATGACGGCCTGCATAAGTGCCGCTTCACGCTCCGTTTAAAAGACCCAAGACTATAAGAGGAAGGGAACACGTGTGCTGGAAGAGAGTTCCACAGCCTAATTCGACAAAAGTAAGATTTACTGTGCTTTATAGTACGAGAGCCAATTGACTGCACAATATTTTTGTGACATCTCAAACCTGCACGAGTAGTTCTATTCAGAAGAGGAGAGGGCGGGACCAAATCAAAGAGTTCTTCGGAGCATTCGGCGTGATGTATACGGTAGAAAACACTGAGCGACGCTATGTCTCTAAAAAAACCTTAGGATAGTAGCAAGCGTAGAAGGACCTAGATCTCCCTATCAGCTTAGCTGATACTTCGATCGCCTGCCCAGCTAAACCTCTAAATGTTTTCCCAAAGAGGCGAATAACTTGAGTGGACTATGTCCAGCAGTAGGCTGTTGATGTTTGATGTGTGATGTGATAATGTGTGATTGTTTAAAACTGATGTTCTGGAATCCCAGGAAGGTTAACTGACAGAATTACTTCTTTCTCAATTCATCAAAAATATTGGTTACGGTTGGATTACTTTTATTTTTCTTAGCTTATTTCTTAACCCATCTTGAAAAATCGGCTCCCCCATAGGCGCTTTTATACAGAATCCTAACAAGAGAAAATTATATTATATTATCCTCGCTGCGATACACGAAGGCTCCATACGCGGAGTGCCTATCGCCCCAATCGTCGGATCCTCCGCAATATCGCCCTCATTGAGAGGATTTGATGCGGAGGGAGTCTTTGAGCGGAGGTGATTTGGCTGAGTGAGCCTTTGAGTTACGGAGGCTGTGTTCATAACAGTTTACTACTTTTGTGTGTTTCATTTGGTATCTGTGTCAGTAGGTTTTTTTTGGCACTTCAAATGTGAGGTGTTCTGGACATTGAAAAGTTACGAATAGGTAATTTTACGGGGCCGAATTTGGAAGTACGGCCACGAATGAGATGACGGAGTCTTAGCCATAACGATGACCATAGAGTGACTGGTGTGTCAAAATTCCTATAAAATATAATCATCATCATTATCATCAGTCTCTCGCAGTCCGATGAAACGTTGAAGACTTGTATGTATTTATCTATACTTATAATAAATCTGTAGAGATGTCAATTCTGTACATGGAATATATTTTCAAAATAACTATCAGGGGGTGATTAATGATCGATGTTCGTAATAGAAAAAAAAGGCTTTCGCCACGTGGATATTTCCAAATTATGTAAGTCAAGACAGTCCTATGACATATCATCATCATCGTAATAATCAGCATGAGAACTTCAACTGCTGGACATAGGCCACGAAGACATATATCACTAGAGCACTTACATCACTACGCTGAATTCAGCTCACACAATTTTGTACCATGTGCAATTAGTTTAAAGACCTTCACAGACAAATAGCCAAGTAGGTAAATCCATCGGATAACTCTCGGCAAACATCACCGCGCTAACGGGCGGGAACTTCGCCCCGGCGCGTCGCTCCGTCCCCGGCCGTCGCCCCTGCCCCGGCGCCCCGAGGGCACCTAATTAAGTCACTATTTCCGAGCCGATGGCGAAACTACAAATCTTTCCCCCGATAAAGATCCCAGTTTAATTAGCTTTTGTTTTTACACTAGTTCGTAGTGAGGCTTCACTGAGAGCGGATTTGAAACTTTGAATATTTCTCCTCGGAGCCAGGGGTAGACCCTCCCCGGACCAGGAGTGCGGCTGTATGATTCAGCGCTACCAGTGTCCCTGCAAGTTGCTGCCTACTGGCGACACAGGGGTGTTTAGAATAGAATAGAATAGAAACCTGAAACCACATGGACTTACACTATTCATCATCATCATCAGCCTATTACAGTCCACTGCTCAACATAGGTCTCTTCAGTTGTTTCCCACTTAGGGCCATTATCTGGAGGATATACCCATAATCGCCATGCTGGGCAGGCGGGTTGGCGATCGCAGGGCGTAGATGCTGTCTTATTCTTATTTAATTCATCTCGATGGTTTGGGATTGATTTGAGGCTTTATGAGGAACTTCTTGTCTCGCGCATCTGTTTTGTGGAACTAACTTTCTGCGATAGTCTTTCCGAACAGCTACGACTTCTTCTTCAAGAAGCGAGTTCTACGGAGTCTTCAAGAAGCGAGCGTACTTCTATTTAAAAGGTCCGCAGCGACCCTAGAACTCGATATTGCGGGTGTCCATGGGCGGTGTCGACTGCTTGTTATCAGGCATTGCTCGTCTGTCGCCTCTTGAATAAAACAAAATATTTTTTTTTACATTTTTATGCATTATAGTGATGTCTCCCCGCTAGCACCACCGCCCCGCCTCTCCCGAACTAAAACTAAACTTGCCACGTACTAACTCCTATAAAATGTAAGTCCCTCTGTTCCCAACTACAGTTAGCAACTCAAACAGTCTATCGACTGGGCGGGATCTAACTCTTTTATAACGACTGATTCAAGCAGATAATTCGAAAACTGGAGATGCTGAAAAGGTTTTATCCGTGCGGTGACGGAAAAATAATCTCAATCATCCTTTTTATCCTGTGGGTATGGAAAGTAATGGTTTACTCGTCTGGGATGTAAGAGAGCGGCCTATCATCTTTTCGCTCCAAGCCAACCTCACCTGCCCGTGGTGCATGACTGGTGGCGGAATAACCATCACAATTGAAGGCGTAGCTAAATACCACAGGCCGATGACAGGCACCAGCGTCACCGGAGCAGGGAGCTACGCCCTGCGATCGCCAACCCGTCTGCCCAGGGTGGATTGGTCGATTATGGGTGTAGGCAAAGTGCCCTAAGTGGCGAACAACCGGAGAGGCCTATGACCAGCAATGGACATCTACAGACTGATGACGATAATCATGACACACCAACCTAGTAATGGAGCGAGGAGGAGGGATGTAATGGAGCGACCTATCACCTTTGCGCTCCAAGCCATTCTCACCTGCCCGTGGTGCATCCTGGCGAACAACAAACGAGGCTCCGGCAAACCGAATGGTGGCGGTAAAACCATCACGATAGAAGGCCTAGCTAAATACCACAGGCCGATGACGCCTGCCCAGCATGGCGATTATGGGTATATCCTCCAGAAGTTTGCCCTAGGCGGTGAACAACTGGAGAGGCCTATGTCCAGCAGTGGACTGCAATAGGCTGATGATGACCAACCTAGTATCTAGTGCATTTCTGAATATAAAAATATTCTCTAAAATTTTCTACTAGCTTAGTCAATAAAGGCATTGTAATGTTCATACAATACCTCTATTGACTAAACTAGTGAACAAATCTTTGTGTTGTAGGTATCGCCAAGTTGAAAAGTTAAAACGGGAATATTATTTTTTTCTCATTTTGCAGTCGGCAGTCGGAGTGGCGGCTAGCATTAGCAGATATTCCGCTCAAATACTGAGGTAAGAGGTTCTGAAACGATTTCAGGGTTGCTCCCTTACTAAGTAGGTTTGTTTTTGAAATACATAAATATAGGATTAATATACATCCAGGCTGGATGAATATTAATACTATATTTATTTACAAGTTCAAGAGGGGACCTACAGCATTTGAAATGTTACTTAACATTTGATCAATGCCAGCATTCTTCCGTGTACCTTCATCATCATCAGCCCACATCAGTCCACTGCTGGACATAGGCCTCTCCTAATGCTCGCCACTTCGATCGGTCCCGGGCCTCTCGCATCCAGCACTTGCCGTTCTGCGCAAATCGTCACTCCGCCTATATGTATTTGTATATGTATTACCTTGATATGTAATACATATTTTTTTTTTTTTTTTTAAATTTTTATGATTTTTTTTTTGATTTTATTTCTTTTCTCAACCCTGACCATACGCCTTGACCCACTTGAAGGCTCCCGATAGTCGGATAACTTAGAATAAGTTACCTAACTGATATTTGTGTCTAATACTCGGATTGCATGCGTACTGTCCGAATCGTTACTCCATTGAAAAGGTACGCGGGTTCGGCATATCGTGTCTGGGGGAAATTACGATTACTCGGACCCTACTTAAGAGCGCGCATACAGAATTCGACGTATTTGCGGCGAAACTGGTATTTTCGGGCGAGCTATTATCATATAAAACGATTTTTTTAAAATAAGAAACATAGTTTTTTATATAGATAAAGTCTTCAAGCAGTGCGTAGGCTAGATAAAATACAACATTTACTAGTATATTTTTGTTTATCAAAGATCTCCCGTAAGCCGATTCGCAAAAATGCGAGTCAGAGTCAATTTCGAAAGTCTTAATATCAATTGCATTACATACATATATTTTAAATATATGTTTATACAATAGCTTATATGGTCTATTAGTGCACTAGACAAAAAAACTTTCAAAAATGTGTTATTAAATTGCCCAAAATAATTTTTCAAAATAAGCTCAATTCACACTTTTCAACAGTGTTTTTCTAGTAGAAAACACTGTTTCTTTTAGTTGAAATTTTGTGTAAATGTAAAAGAAGTCTTTCTTAAGTGCACCTAATTATTATTTTATTAATATTCTATGCCTCTTATTTTATACGATTTTTTTAAAAGTGACTATAAAGCCACGCGCGCGACGCTTGCCGATTCAGTCCAAATCGGGTCATCCCAGAGGGAGGACGTGCCGCTCGCTGCTCCGCTCACGCACACATACGCACAACCACTTTTATGAGCGTATACCTCGCTGCGCGAGTGCAACTCCACGAGTTTGATACTTTGTAATATTATTTTTGTATGGAAAATTTATTAAGTTAAAATAATATACATGTTATGGACCAAGTGATTAATGCGGGCATTATTTATAATGCTCGGGCATTATGAATAATGTCAAGCTCTATTGGGCAAAATGATAATTACTATCTAAACTTCATTATTTATCATATTGCCCGGTCATTATTGCACTGCTACTTGACAATTGGGCAATTTGATAATAAAGCAAGGAGGAGAGACGCGCGCGTAACTAATCACTTATTCGGAGATCGCTGCATCCGCAATATGTTTTTGTTTAGTTTTACATTACATACGATGTTTGCCGAAGGGACTTATTAACGTGGTGCAACTGTACATAAATGTAGTGTAGTAGCTATATTATTTTGATCTATCACGTTTTAACAAATACAAATTAGAATTTAATGTCGTATTGGCCAACAATCGCGTGTATGGAAGCCCCTTGAATATTTATTTTATTATGTTTTTAATATTGGTTGCAACATCATCATGTTATTATAGCGAACAGATATGCATAATTTGAAAACTTATAGGGTTTCGTTTTCACCATTTAGGTACTTCCATACTAACGTCCGTTATATCACACCAATGGCCCAGTTATCATGTACACAGGGCCTGTCAATTAAATAATAGTCCTATAATTTAGTTCCCATCATTATGCAATAGTGCTGCATTTGCCGTGTATTAACTAAGTGCGTAATCTTGGAGCAATCAGAAATTAATAATATGTATGGCCTGAGTATCACATACTCATATTAAATTATCTCAAGGAGTGTTGGGCCTGTGCCCCCGCGCGAGCCTTACAGAGGACCAGGAGGGGTAACACTCCAAATGGAGACTGCGATATAGTTATTAAATATGTTTTTATCACTCTGCCCAAAAGGTGATAAACGAAATTCATAATGCCCGGTCAATTTGATTATTTTAATAATTATTATCAAATTGCCTTCTCATATTGGCCATTTATCATAATGCCCGGGCATTATATATAATGCTCCATTTATCACTTGGTCCATAACATACATACTAAATTAATGAAATGATTTACCTAATGTTTAGTCATGAGTATCAAATACAAACATCAGGATTATTATAATTCTTATTATCTACAACCACATTTGCTAAATATTTCAAAAAATTAATATGATATTTGTTTATTAGTTCACTAATGAAGTTACAAAGTAAGGCTATTCCAATGATTATTATTATGCTCGTTAACATCAATGGTCAGAAACAACTTCCATGAAGAAACTGATAAGGAGATTCATTTGAGTTGGGAGCATTTAAGGAATCTACGTCACATGTTCACGACTATAAATAAAGGCATACAATGAAGCTGAAAGTCATAGAAATCCCATAGTCGAGTTATTATTAGTAAAATTATATGTGTAAAGATGGATGATAAAATGTTTGATGGTATGCACGCAATTGATATATTTAGATTTAGATAAATCGATCTTCGAATCCAATTTTGAAATTGTCGCTTAATTATTTAGTGTGAATAAGTGAATCTTTGTGTCACAATAATAACAAGTATCTACGATTAAAATTAAATCGATCAAAGTGGTCAACAATGGGAGAGGCCAATGTCCAGCAGTGGCCTGTGAGAGGCTGATAACGATATGAGATTACTACTTTCATTCAGATAGTATTAGAAAGAAGTAAAAATTATATTTTATAGTTTCAAAATGTAAAACCAAAATGCAATATGATAGTTGGGAAATGTATGGCCATTACGGTTACTAGGGGTGATTTTAGCGAAAAGGCTGGTAAGATACGGATATGTTACGGTAACTTATTTACATACATTACGTTAAAATTACCGGCTACGTATGCTGAATGGTAGTATGGCGACGAGCAGGGCGAGCATGTAACTTGCAGTATGCAAGTCGCAAGATGCAACGTTGCCAATGAGGGCTACCGTTTTTGTAATCACCAGAGGGTGCCACTGTATAGTGAGGTCTTCGGGCATAGCTGTTAAGGTTTGTTTTATGCATATGATGACTGTCTGTTCGTTATAAGAAGGAGGCCATAAGTTTCCAAAAGGCAAAACTGTTTGTTAACGGTTAATAAACAAACCAGTGAACTAGCTTTTCTTTCATACTGCTAATTTTTATACCTCATTTTCTCGGCTCCGCTTTTAAAGCGCAAATAATCACTGAGCCGTGTCTCATATTTTCGAAAATTAATGCCAGCTATGCCAAAATTGCACAAAATTATTTAATTTTCCGAAATAAACTCGTTTAACCCACAGAACCTATGTAATTTGACATTTCGGATACCTCACGCTACACTAGCACCTCTGGTGGCGAATTCACACGCGATATGGGCGCCCTCATTAGTGCAGCAGTTTGCCATAATAGGTATTGTTATTTCTTTTATTTGCTTCGTCGCCGTCATTGGAATTATGTTAAATTCGAAATATTATTAAGTAATTAATTAATTCAGTTTAATTTCCAAAATGTCGATTTTGGGGGAAAAGGTAAGAGCCAAAATTGTTCGGAAATTGACTCTCTAGAACTTTGTTTCTTTTCATTCATGCCGTAAAAAGTACAACATAGGAGATAATGATACAGTTTTGAATATGTCGCGGTTTGCGAGTTTTATTTCCAAAATATCGATTTTAGGGGAAAAGGAAGGAACCAAAATTGTTTAAAAATTGATTTCCTACAAGTTTAGTCTTCTTAATTTAGACCGTAAAGTAGAAAATAAATGAGATAATGACAACATTTTTTACTTGCTGTTGTATTTAATATTAATTTTCAAAATACCGATCCTAGACAATTTTTGAATATATACAAGAGGACTCACCATACTCTATTCAGATAGCTCACCTTTGTAACCTGTCCATTGCATCTTAACTAATATTATAAAGCTGAAGAGTTTGTTTGTTTGTTTGAACGCGCTAATCTCAGGAACTACTGGTCCGAATTGAAAAAATATTTTTGTGTTGAATAGACCATTTATCCAGAAAGGCTATAGGCTATATAACATCACGCTGCAACTATTAGTAGAGAAAAAATAATGGAAAATGTTAAAAAAAAACGGGGAAAAATAACTATTCCACGCGGACGAAGTCGCGAGCACAGCTAGTCATTTATAAAATTGCGTAAAAGCAGTATTCTACGCAAGATTTGTGCCTTATACAAAAAACAGCGCTGGTCAGTCGTGATATATTCTTTCAGAATCAGGTTCAGGACACCTATTTAGAGAATGCTGCAGTAGTCAATGAGTCCTTCAATGTAACCCTTAGGATTCGGGTCATGACGAATATTCATCCCGAGAATAAGTGATGGATTGGTCAAGCTGGATAGGAACCAGATTTTAGTTGTTGTAGGCCATTTGGGGTTTCTGCTACGAAACACAAGCACAACTTTCAGCACAAGCATCAGTAGGTATACATGATCTCTGTGATCAGTGCATAGAAGACTTAGGACCTTAATTCAAATTGACAAATTGTTTACAAACTAATCTTTTTTGAATGATGGCAACCAGCCTCTTTGTGAGATCCATTTCTGCTGAGTGAAAATGAACAAAGTAATTTTTACAAGTTAAAATATAAAACGGGTTAGAGTTATATCGTGGCAACCACGGAGACTGCTCTTTCCTTAAATAATAATACAAACACCTAAACACAGAACAAACACAAATGTTCAGCACACGAACGTTTGTTCTGGATGGGAATCAAACTCACGACCTTTGACTCATGATCAGAAGGCAAGGAAAACACAGTAGGGATTATTGATTTTTATCAAGCAACATTAATAATGTCAATCACTCACACAATACCTTTGAATAGGTAAGTACCTGGTACATATAAAGATAGAAAGACAAAAATATTGTTATATTTTTCTTAAACCTTAATTAGTAAACACTTAAGAATAATGTACTCTAAAGTGTTTAAATCAATTTAATAATTACGCACCTATACTACACTAATAAAATATTTAGCAATAAAAGAATGTTCAAATAATTTAGATGAATAATAAATTGTTAAGTATCAAAATATGTTCGTCCGCCGGAGTTAGCGTCCGACACGCCGCTCACCCACACAGACACAAATGATGTCTATGTGTGTTTCGGAATCGGCTCCCACGTGCGTATCGAGTTGCTTAAAATTGTATGCGCGCTCTTAAAGGGAATTTGAGAGGGGTTTATTGTTTTTTTTTCTTTTGGAAAACGTTGGCGTAATTCCAGAACTAATTTCTAAAGTGGTTTGTTTTTTGGGCTTGCGAGCTTTCGTTTTTGGCGTTAATGGCAGTCGGATGGAGACCCATCAGACCATATCAACTAATGAAATCTATGAAAAATATTTGATTGGAGGATGTAAGGGAGCAGCCTATCATCTTATCGCTCCAAGCCAACCTCACCTGCCCGTGGTGCATCCTGCCGAATAACAAGCGAGGCGCTGGCAACCGACTGGTGGCGGTATAACCATCACAATTGAAGGCGTAGCTCAATTGTTTAAGCACTTGTGTTACGGCTATCAGAACAATGAAGGTACCAGAAATATTACACTCAAATACAAACACACGGAAAAAACACAAATGTTCAAACGAATGTTTGCCCGGTGGAGATAGAACCCACGACCCTTGTTTCAGGAGCCAGGACTAACAATTGAGCCACCGGGCCAGGCAATATGCTGCAACGTTCGTAACCAAAAATGTCCTTCGAAAGGCCTAGAAGCGTATACTAGAGGATATATATTCGTATAGAATAGAATAGATATACTTTATTGCACCCCATGCAATCAACTTAAAACTAGTAAAATGGACATTAGTTGTACAATTAGGCGGCCTTATCGCTCCAAGCGATCTCTTAGGGTAGAGGATAAATTAAAC
Source organism: Conogethes punctiferalis (assembly GCA_031163375.1). Taxonomy (NCBI): domain Eukaryota; kingdom Metazoa; phylum Arthropoda; class Insecta; order Lepidoptera; family Crambidae; genus Conogethes; species Conogethes punctiferalis. The sequence continues at coordinate 13,003,627 of CM062095.1, read as the reverse complement.
AGACAGGGTGAGGTGAGCTATAGACTGAACAGAAATTGATGATAGTAAAACATAAATATTAAATACATGAGTACTAAATAATATACAAATATAATAAATACACGAGTATATAATAATACACTATAATATATGTATCGTATGTCGTTTGAAAAGCCATAAAACCTCGTACGGACCTCTTTACCGTATCCCCAATTGTTATGGCCATTCCCTCGCAGAGTGATTGTTCCTAATGTAACGAGGAATGCCTAATGAGGAACTGAGGGGTTATATATGCCGGTTACTATTTAGATTGGATTTAGTGGCTCGATATTCTAATGCTATTATCGAAGTTAAGTATCTGTGACTGATTTTTAATCATACAAACGTCCATAGGGAGGGATTTAGTTTTTACTAGGTGATGCTATTGCTTTAAATCATAAACACTATTTAAGTTAACAAGATACATACATACACCCAAGACATGTCACGCTGGGCCACACAGCGCCACCTAGCCCCAAACTAAGCCGAAGCTTATACTATGGGTACTAGACAACTGATAAACTTACTTAGATAATTTTGTTTTGTAAACATAATATTATACATAGAAAACACTCAGACCAATACAAACAGACACGTTCAAGAACACAAATGTTTGTACTGTGCGGGAATCGAACCCACGACCCTTGGCTCAGAGGGCAGAGGTCACTACCAAATGAGCCATCGAGCCAGTCAAAGATTGTAAGAAAGGAAAAAACATCGTGTGTATATCTAATTTCTTTATGTAATTTTTATAATAAAATGTAAGTATGTAACTACTTACATTTTTTATTTACATTTAGCGATCACATTACATTTATTAGTTTACAACACATTTAAAAGTAATTTCGACGTCAATAATTAGACTTTCCAAGAAAAGCAATAAAAGGTGTCTTCTCAGTAATCTATACTTATAATAAATCTGTAGAGAGGTCAATTCTGTACATAAAATATTTTTTCAAAATAACTATCAGGGGGTGATAAGTGATCGATACTGATACCAAAAATGCAATCAGTAAAATTTTTGTCTGTCTGTCTGTCTGTCTGTCTGTATGTTCGTTATAGAAAAAAAAACTACTGAACAGATTTTAACGAAACTTGGTACAATTATTCTTCATACTCCTGGGCAGGTTATAGGATACTTTTCATCACGCTACAATCAATAGGAGCGGAGCAGTGACGGGAAGTGTTGGGAAAACGCGAGAAATTTAAACCTGTATGTTTGAACGCGCATTACGCGAAAACTACTGCATAGAATTGAATGCGGTTTTCACCAATGTATTGCTAGAAGTCTAACTTAAAACTTAGGCACAAGGTATAGATGGATATTATATGGAAGTCCGTTATTTTTGAAACCCGATATCCACGCGAGCGACGCCGCTGGCACAGCTAGTATCAACAATAATATTATATTGAAGTAAAGATAAAATAAAAATCAAAATTGTAAGGAACATGAATTAAATAATGTCGACTTCATAAATACAGAAAATTACGGGCTCTCTTTTGTTTCATTTTTGTGTTTTATTAATGTCGTTTTATATTATCTACAATTAGTGTTATTACTGTCGTTTTTAACAGACTTCAAAAGCAGGAGGCCGTTTCTCAATTTAACCGTACATGAGCATACTTTTTTTAAGTACATAACAGTACCTATCTAGCACTTTCAGTAACCAACAGTTACATAATAAGATAAAGAAATATCAGACAACATCACATAGATACGTTGCTCCAATCTTAAAGTAGATATGTATTGTATTATGGGTATCACAAGAGCTAAGGTACCACAACATCTAGAGGTGACTAAGACCTTGAACCTCTTCAGCTACGTAGAGACATTGCCAGTCTTAGTGTTCTCTATCGTCTTTACAATGGGGAATGCCCCGAAGAGTTATTCCAACTCATTTTATCCTCACTTTCCACTCCCGAACAACACGTGCTGGATAGCGATGTCATCCGCATACCATCCAGACGATGGTTGCGCGCACGAAGAGGTTTAGTTCTTCGTTCATGCCCCGTGCCATTAAGTCATGGAATGCCCTTTCTGTCAATGTGTTTCCTTCCTCTTACAATCCTGGGTTCTTTAGGCGGGGCGTGAAACGGCGTCTCAGTGGGACTTCAGAGTGAGGGCGACAGGCGCAATGGGTTTGTTCTATGATCTACATTGGTAATCATGAGATAATATGGTCACGGCAAGTGGTCAAACACTGCCTCTGAATGTACATAAAAAACAGTTTTTAGATATTCAAAAGTGTCAATAATATTCGGTTTTTCACATTTCACTCTTTGAATTCCAAAAAAAGTATAGGAAATTCAAAATAGAGCTACACTGCGACCCGGTAGAAGCTCATTAAATTTTCAACCCGGCTCCGAACAAGACTGAGCAAGCGAATTATTAATTAATCGAAATAATGGAAAACCATTTTTCTTAATCCTTCCTCGTTCGTGAACATTTTCTAATTAAGCATTTTGTATTGTTTTTCGTAATATGGTTTTGTTTTACGTGAATAGGAATAATACAAAAGGTATCTTTTCTACCTAAAGGCTATCTGGAAGATTGCTATTTGTGATAAGAATAGATAGGTCTTGCGATTTAGGGAAATTGTTGCTACGTTTTTTTAAAGGTTTCTTGGAATTAGTAGTAGTAAAAGGTAGTTCGGGAAAAAGGTTTCTGTGATATTATTATTAACCGACTTTCAAATAGAAATAGAGAATAATCAAATATTAACACTTTTGAATATTAAAAGATATTTTTACCTGTTTTGCGTACTAATTATTAAAAGTACTGATTAGGGATGAATACAAATTATTGATATTATACATTGTAAATAAGACATTATATTCTAATTTTGTCTAGAATTACACAGTGTAGAAAGGACCCCTTAAATAAATACAATTTTACTTATTTACTGTGGTCGTGCCATACCTAAATTATAACAGTCCGACAACTGTCGAGCGACTGACTTGTCACACGTCAAACGTCGTGCTTTTATAGCAGTCATTTGATAGGTGACGTTTACACCATAAAGCTGCCAGGTCTAAAATTAGTCTCACAATATTCTTTTTTTTATTTGCGAGTATAAATTGAAAATTAAATTATAATATTTGGTATAACTAATAAGGGCCCTTTTTTTTAATCTTCCGTCCACCCTTTTTTTTATTAGGGACAAAAGTGAAAAATTGTAGGTACTTCTCTTTACAGTGACATGGACTTTTTTGATTTAACATCAGCCAGCTCAAAGACAAAGCCTTTTGCTCACAGTTTAACGCGCCCGGTTAATTGAAAGCAGGTAATTTGAAAAAAAGCCGTTACCCCTCCGCCATTAGGGCGCAGACAAAAGTTCCGCCTTAGGGTCACTCCGGCCAAATTGAACAGTAAAGTGTTAACTCAGGAGCGGACATTGTTGTAAAGTGTGCTTCCTGAGACACAGTAAAAAGTTGAATGAAATGGGGGCGAATTGTGGAAAATATCGGCGGTTCCGTATCGTAAAAGTGACAAAAGGCATTTTTTAAGGAACTTGTAGTTACTTACATCACGCCTTAGTGCTACATGGATACAGTGTTTCACGCCGACCCAGCGCTTACAACTTTATAAAGCACAGGTCCGGCCTCATGGAATACTGTTCCCACCTCTAGGCTGGAGCACCCCAGTATCAACTCCTTCCATTTGACCGAATCCTGCGTAGAGCTGCTCGTATTGTCGATGACCTGACCCTGTCTAGTCGACTCGACCCACTGGCATTGCGAAGAGACGTTGCATCCATGTGCGTTCTCTACCGCATCTATCATGGGGAATGTTCTGAAGAATTGTTTGGTTTACTGCCTGCAGCGGAGTTTCTTCACCGCACCACACGTAACCGACTGAAATTCCATCCACATCATCTCGATGGCTGGCGATCCTCGACTGTACGTTTTATGAGGAACTTCTTGCCTCGCGCCTCGGTTTTGTGGAACCAACTTCCTGCGGCAGTCTTTCCGAACAGCTACGTCTTGGGAACCTTCAAGAAACGAGCGTATTCATATTTAAAAGGCCGGCAGCAACCCTAAACTCTTTTTGAGCTGCGGGTGTCCATGGGCGGTGTCGACTGCTTACCATCAGGCATCACACTTGCTCGTCTGCCGCCTCTCGCATAAAAAAAAAACGATCACGATATGACGGTCTGCATAAGTGCCTTCACGCTCCGTTTGCTGGAAGAGAGTTCCGCAGACTAGCTGATAGGCAGATAACCCACTCTAAGTCTTGAAAACAAGCTTCTGATCTACAAATGCATTCTTAGACCCATATGGACTTATGGCATTGAACTTTGGGGATCGGCAAGCCAGTCAAAGGATGTAAGGGAGCGACCCATCGTCTTTTCGCTCCAAGCCAACGTCACCTGCCCGATGTGCATCCTGCCGAAGAACAAACGAGGCGATGGCAACCGATTGGTGGCAGTATAACCATCAAAATTGTACGCGTTGCTAAATACCACAGACCGATGACGGGCACCAACGTCGCCGGAGCGAGAAGCTACGCCCTGCGATCGCCAACCCGCCTGCCCAGCGTGGCGATTATGGGTATATCCTCCAGATGCTTGCCCTAAGATTTGAACAACTGAAGAGGCCTATGTTCAGCAGTGGACTGCAATAGGCTGATGATGATGATGAAGCCAGTCAAACTTAAGACAATATGTTTTGCATTTTGGTTCACAAAAAACGTAGAAATACATGGGTATCTGCAGGTCGCAACAGTCAAGGAAGATGTTGAGAAATTCAGTAAAGCGTACAAAGAAAGGCTCCAGCGACACAAGAACCAGAATTGGTTAGCTTTGTGCGAATCTAGTAGTAGTAACATTTACAGGCCAAAAAGAAAGAGAATAGCATCAATTTGACCACTTGTGTCTCCAACACTATTGTTATTATGAGGTTACACATCACAGGATGGGACCTCAAACCTTTAACTAGATGATCCTGAAAATCTGATTTTTGCTTAGATCGCAGATGGAGAAAGAAGAAAAAATGTGTCTATAAAAAGTGCTGATGTCAGTACAGTAAAGTACTGTGCAGTCAGCACAGTACTTTCATAGCTTGTTTGTATGACGATAGACAATAACATATTATGTTTAGTATAACACATACACATGAAAAGTGTGCTAATATCCCGTAGTGTAATCTCACTAAAACCAGCACCCACTCATAAATATGTGTATTAGTTTTACTTTGTCTGAATTTTACGTTACGAACCAATGTTAAGGTTGGGAAAATAATAAAATTACGAGCTCGCTGGCTCCTAAAAATCGCAAGAGATGATTAAAAGTTGTATCACCTCGCGGGCGTCGTAAAGCCGACGGTTGGTGCTGAACACAGAATTGTATCTAGAATAGAACTAGCTTGTGCTAAACGCGTAAATCTTTGTGGATTTCGAATTTAGAATACCACTCCATCCTATCCAGGGATCGTTCACTCCAAGCGGTCCTCACCTCCCCGTGGTGCATCCTGCCGAATTACAAACGAGGCTCTGGCAATCGACTGGTGGCAGTATTACCATATCAATTGAAGGCGTAGCTAAATACCACAGACCGATGACGGGCAGCAGCGTTACCGAACGAGCTACGCCTTGCGATCGCCAACCCGCCTGCCCAGCGTGGCGATTCTATAATCGATAATATATAGAAAAACGTTTATTTAGTGCATAACAATACATGCCAATTTTAACAGCAACATAAAGGTAAAAAACGTGTGTAGGTATAGGCACATCTAACATAGTAACACATTCACTATAGGGTAATGCACCAAAAGGGTGACCACTCAGCATTAGCCGTGACGCGCCGCGGCCCTGGTTTTCAGAATTTTTAACCATAAGAGCGTCGAATGGCGTACAAAAGAATTAAACTTTGGAAAAAACGTTTTCGTTTGAAACACTGACTCGCTGTGATTAATGGAAAATAAGATGCGTTCGTCGTTCTATCTAGACATATATTTCTGGTGCTGAGACTGCCTCGCTCGCGGCGTAACTCACTGTTTAGCCAAGGCACTGTCACTTGAATAGAATAGAACAGAAGTAATGTTCATCCAACACCACTGACCTTCCCTTTCCCATCACTTCTTTCCGTTAGATAGATAGATAGGTATATTCTTTATTGCACAAAATACAAACATTTACAGAAAAGATGAGCCATGGAAGAGATATGGTACAATATGGACGGTCTTATCGCTAGTAAGCGATTTCTTCCAGACAACATAATATAGACTTTCATAAGCTGGAGCGACTTTCGCGGCATCTACTTATCAACCAGAGAGCTTTGGGCAAGGGTAGGTATATTTATTTATTTAAACTTTATTGCACAAAATGGTACAAAAGGCGAACTTAATGCTAGGAGCATTCTCTACCAGTTAACCTTTAGGTCATGCAGAGAGCAGATTTATGTGCGGTGAGTGTTCAAAGAGAAACACAATGGAAGATATAAAAATAAACTAATATAATAAATAAATACATTATACATAAAAAAATAAAATAAAAATATACTACATAAATATTATAATGTACCATAAATATTAAATAAATAAATATATACATATATACACAAGTATATTAACATAAATATAATTATACAAATATGTACTTGAAACAACATACACAATATAAACTTGGATAGAGGTATCTTAAAGAATTCTGACTCGATTTGATCATCACCATTTCAGATATTAACACGTCTGCCTTCAGACACAGGTCTCTTCCATAGTTTTCCACACACCATGCCGAGATATAAAGACGACCAAATATTAAGATCAAATATGAGATAACATCACACGCGTTGCTCCGATCCTAAAGTAAGTAGCTTAAGCACTTGTGTTATGCTGATCAGAACAACAAAGGTTCCACAAATATTATGCTAAAATACAAATATAAACACCCAACAAGAACAGTAGAAAAGATAATTTTAAAACCTAATTAAAATTTTGGACATTTCTATGTTCGTAAGATGTAAATGTAAGCGTTAGACCTAGCTTACGAAACTTGAAACGCAACCGAGACAAGACTAAAGTGATGATGCGATGTACAATGAAATGTGCTCCATTTGTGCGCTCGTAGACATAACGAGACACGTAATACATATACATATATATATATATACAGAGTTCGGATTTACCCCCTCATCGTCTTTCACTGACTGCTCACTAAAAGGCGCCATTGAGGCTTCGCAAAAGCTTCTAAAGGCTTTCGAATACGGAGTACTACAAACTACTCTCGATATTAGATTGCTAATATTGAACGAAATGTATGAAGGTTTTACATAAGATTTGCGAAGTGCCTCATCTAAAGGGTTCAGTGAAGAGTGGCTTAAGATGAAAGGAAATTGAAAAACAATTTGCCTAAAAGTGAGCTGTTTTATTTATTTGACAGACGTTTATTTTATCTTTATTCATCATCTTTTTATCACAGTCCACTGCTGGACATAGGCCTCTCCAGGTGGTCGCCATTTTGGGCAAAGACTTTGAGGTTATAGGTACTCATAATAAAATCGCCACCCTGGGCAGGCGGGTTGGCGATTGCAGGGCGTAGCTTCTCGCTCTGGTGACGCTGCTGCCCGTCATCGGCCTGTAGTATTTAGCTACGCCTTCTATCGAGATGGTTATACCACCGCCAGTCGGTTGCCAGCGCCTCGTTTGTTATTCGGCAGGATGCACCACGGGCAGGTGAGGTTGCCTTGGAGCGAAAAGTCACTACACCCCCATACGCGCTTCCCAGCCTTCCGCTCCCCCAACAGTCCGGTGATGATGACAAGGCCGCCCTGGCATCATGGTAGTTAATTAGAAAAAAAACCCGGCATTAAAAAAAAAGTGTCCCGTACTTAAACGTAAAAAAACTTAAGTAATATAAATCTCAGATCATAGAAGGTACGAGTAGATTGTTCTGGAACGTTACAATGCTCATAGTAGTCAGTTATGTACAAGGCGTTTTTTCAAGAATTCGGTTAGTCGGGAGGGCAATACTATTTCTCTCATGGCTTCATGAATCCTCCTACAAGTGCAGATAAACCCTGGCCATCTCGGCAGTCAATCATTGCGATGGCTCGTGTTTATCCCCGCCGCCAAATGCCAATGTTACTCCTATTTCTTCGACGGCTCTTATCAGTAGTTATTTGCGGGATACAGTGGGTTGGTGAATGGCGAGCGTGTTGGCGAACATGTTCGGTAACTTTTTATTCCTACCTTTTTTATGTTTTCATAGAAAATCTTAATCATAGTAGCCACCCTGAAACGATTTGACGGTAAATCATAGTTATTTATCCGATTTATTAGATTCTGTTTCCGAAGTATTTGGATTAACGGGCAGCTGTGCTGTGTTTCCAAGATATCTACAAAATGTAGAGTTTAAGGTTTAAGGAGGGATGTAGGGGAGCGGGCTATCATTTTTTCGCTCCAAGCCAACCTTAATTGGTCGTGGTGCATCCTGCCGAATAACAAACGAGGCGCTGGCAACCGGCTGGTTGCATTATAACCATCGTAGGCGTAGCTAAATACAACAGACCGATGACGGGCAGCAGCGTCACCGGAGAAGCTACACCCTGCGATTTCCAAACCGCCTGCCCGCGCACATGGGTATATCCTCCAGATGTTTGGACTAAGTGGCGAACAACTGGAGAGGCCTATGTCCAGCAGTGGACTGCAATGAGCTGGTGAACTAGAGCTTAAGAGATAAATGATGATAATAAGCCACAGCTTATTATCATCATTTATCTCTTAAGCTTTGAACACATTCAATGGTTAAATATTGTTTTTGTGTTGATTTATTGTAAACTACCAATCATTTAGAGTTAGTTTCCAGAGAAGTCCTTAAGCCAAACCGCGTTTTATGACTTAGACAATATGTACGTTCATCAAACTACGAGATCAGTGTGTCTCAATCAGTAACGGCAATCTGAGTCCGGGGCTCAGGGCCGCGCTACGCCCGCTGGGCGCGTTAGCGGCTAGGCCCGGCTCGAGTCCCGGACCGACTCGCTTTTATTTGCGCCCCGCAATTTGCTGCGTCGGGTTTATCACAATAATCGCGGCCGAATGCGCGGGGCGTGGAACTCTTTTGTTACAATGATTTGATAAAGCTGGAAGAGTTTTGTTTTACGTTGTGGTTTCCGAATTCAGAACAGGACCACTTCATCTAACGACTAAGACGACTAAGAGAGTATCAGGAAACGGGCAGCAGCCTACAAATAAAACCCTGTGCGGTCACCGCCCGTCCCGCCAAGTGTGATGGCACACCGATGTCGCATTTAGCACAGAAGTCACTTCACTTGTGTTTCGTTAAATGTAAAGAGGTCGCCAGCCAGGTGGCTAAACCGTAGCGGCCAATATCATCAACAAAGCGCATTACTTCACACACTCTTTTCCTAGTATAAAGTTAAAAGTACAAGTATCTAATTAAGTTTATCAGTTGATCAGTATTCATAGTACAAGCTTCGGCTTGGCTTGAAACTAGATGGCGCTGTGAGGCCCAGCGTGGCATGTCTTGGGTTATATATATATTTACCTTTCTAGTGTCAAATCTCAAGCTATCAAAATTCAGATCGTCTTAACGTATTATTCCAGGCTTCAATATTAACACCTCAAATGACTATACGTGATATCTCTGTTAATAGCCCGAGCTTTTAATGAGAAAACGATTCGGATTACGATAAATCCATTAAAGCGTTAGTAATTAGAACAGGTATTTTTAGCCTTCGAACTTGCGATAAATTAGGGCTGGCATTGTTTCTGATAATGAAATATGGCATAAGTTTTAAAATTTATTTTATTATTGTAATTTTTTAATTTTATGATATTCTTGCCAGCATATGTATTCATTATAGAATTTTCATTTGCATACCGAAAGGCAAAAAATTGGAAATGCTACATACTCGTAGCTATTCGATAAGATAAGTAAGTTATAATCAATATCTGTAAAACTTGGAACACATATCATCATTATCATCAGCCTATCGTAGCCACAACTGGACATAGGTCCCTCCAGTTGATCGTTACTACAGGCAAACACCTGGAGGTTTTACTCATAATCGCCACACTGAGCAGGCGGGTTGGCGATCGCAGGGCGTAGCTTCTCGCTTCGGCCACGTTGTTGCCCGTTGTCGGCTTGTGGTATTTAGCTACGCCTTTAATTGTGATAGTTATACCGCCACCAGTCGGTTGCCAGAGCCTCGTTTGTTATTCAGCAGGATGCACCACGGGCAGGTGAGCTTGGAGCGAAACGATGACGAGTCGCTCCCTTACATCATCAAATATATAACATTAATGTGCACGTTCTTTGCCAGTATTCACCAAGTTTTTAATTGAAAATTTGATTTTAAATTACAATGTGACAAGGGCTACCCCTACCTTGATATTTGGGCCCGCGTAACATGTTCCTCAGATCTAAGCTACGAAGTTGCTTGAAGTTTTAATTAAGCAACCCGGCCCATGTCAGGGCAACAAATAGGGCCCTGTAAATGGATAAACGAGGTTTGCAATGCAAGCAATTTGACCAGGATGAGTTAGGAGCGAAGTTGGTAAATGGCCTCATTTGATGAACCGTTTACGCTCAGTGTAAAGGCAATTAACAATATTTAGAGCATATAGTTACATTTCAATCAATCAAATATATTAATGGAATTTCGAGAATTCCTTTCTTAGTGCCTAAGCTAAGCCGAAGCCGCCTCAACGTTACCTAAGCTACATCCCGTCCAAATTTCAAGTGCCTACGTTTAGCCGTTAAGGCTGTGCGTTGATATGTCAATCAGTGAGTCAGACAATTTCTCCTTTTATATATTTACGGCCGTATTCACAAACGTTACTATGCGTCGCCGGAACGCACAGGTACGCAAAAACGTACAGGATTTTGGGCACTGTGCGTCCGCGTTAGATAGTTAGGAGGAGTGAGAAAGACCTATATAGAAGTACCATTCATTCCGTAAAACCATCTAATTGTTGGATATTCAAGTGGGCGAAGCCAAAGCAAAAGCTAGTTCGAAGATTACTCGAAAACCGGCCGCAAAGGCTATCCGTTAAGGAACATCCTAATTACCAATTCTAAAGAAGGCCCTGCAGGGTATTTATACACCCCAGACAATGGGGGCTCCGTCACTACCCTCGTGAGCAAAGCCAGCCCGAGTCGCCCCATCAATCAGAACCTACGAAGTCGAGATAATAAGCCGGCAGATAAGGCCCGCATACCGCCTCGTAACTAATCGGGCTGGCCCACACACCGGCTTTGTTCAACTTTCTTTCAAACAAGTGTTATACAGGGCCTTCTCAAGAACGCTTAAGAAACATTTAATGTCAAAATGTTTTGATTGGTGGGGCAGAGCAGGTTTTGTAAAACATTAACATCCGAGATCTTACGCTGCGGCGCGAACACGTGGGACGCTGCGTCTGTCATATATAACCCCAAGAGATGTCACGCTGGGCCACTCTGCGCCATCTAGCCCCAAACTAAGCCGATGCTTAAACTGTAGGTACTAGAAAACTGATAAACTTATTTAAATACTTTGTAAATAAATTTATACATATTATACATAGTAAACACCCAGACCAAATACAAACAGACATGTTCATGAACACAAATGTTTGTGTTGTGCGGGAATCGAATCCACGACCCTTGGCTCATAAGGCAGAGACTTTGTGGCTACTGTTTTTGATGCATGGTTTAAAAGGCTGATATAAAATGCGTTCAATTTTAGTACTACTATTTACTAACCTTCTATCCCGAATTGGCTTGGTCATCGTCTAATCCCTCGGGACCAAAATTCGCCCACAAGCTCGGACTTACAGAGAGGCTTACACGGGTTGACCGGGGTTTTCTTAATTGTCAACATGCCTCTAATACATGTCTTGGAAATTACGCCTTACATTGTTACCTATTTAGAGGTTGGTTGAGGTGGATTTTATGGTTTTAAGCTTCATAGAAACGTGTGATAGATAGATATTGTTTATGGTACACAATACTACACATAAGGGTTGACGTTTCGCTTATGTTGCAACAGCTGTGGCCAGCAATATGAAATTGTCCAAAAAGTCAAATTACTCCCAGATTTATCTACTTTAATTTGAATTTGTCTATGTAAATCTATAGAATATGTTTCACTTATAAAACTGAACAGGAATGTTGTGTTTCCGATTCAAAGAATTCTTTATTTTATTTTTATTTTATTTTATTACAAAATCCACAGCTCTTAAACTAACAATAGAAATGAATGTGTGAAAAAACTGCATGACTGTCAATACGAGCATGATAACTCATGCTCAATTTCAAGCTGTAAGTAACACAGTATGGATTCATGTTGCAATACTGCATAAGTCCCTTAATATAAGTTTTAATTAAGTATCAAGGAACGCGAAAGTTTCAAATCTTATACTAATTAATTTAAATAAGTCGAATATTGCAGCATGGAACCATTTCCGCTAGACTTTCTTACTTTTAATACCTAGGAATTTATCAATAGCACCTTTCAAAATAATTAAAAAGTCATGAATGCAAATATAAAAGCGCATAGCTACACAAATTGGAAACTGTATTTTCAAATGAAAGAAAAACTGTTTTTCAAAACGAAATCTTTACAACGCCAACGGAACGTCACAATTTCCAGCAAACTTAAAAAAAAATAGAAGAAAATGAAGAAGTGAAATCAAAGCGTCACTTACGTAAAGAGCTGTAGCGAATATTGAAATGAATTTATTGGCGACTTTAAAAACTTGTTAAGAGCCAGTTGGACTCGACCGCGGTGGGTCCGTACCAAAAAAGGAAGCTGTTTTCAAGAGAAGTAAAAAGAAGATAAAACAAACCCGCCTGATGTTGAGCGGTTACCGGAGCCTATGGACGTTTTTCTTTTCGACAATTCAATGATGAGCTGGCCGAAACCGAAGTTGCGAACTGTGTCACGAAACGTGTCGCGAAACATGATATTCGCCGACTATGATATTGGCCGACTATCATTTTGGCCGACTATGATTTTGGCCAACTATGATTTTGGCCGACTATGATATTGGCCGACTATGATATTCGCCAACTATGACAATGACTCTAGCCGACTATAACCTTGGCGGACTACGACTTGGGCTTCAAGTTATCAAACACTTGTCTGTTGCTATCGCCATGCTGGCATTACTGTGCAACCCAAGTGATTTCACGAGTGTTTTGCCGAGTGCGCCGTTTTTGGTAAGGGAGCATTTGGGTTCCGTTTTTTCCTTCACCGTACGGAACCCTAACATGGCCGAAGCCGAAGTAGCGAACTGTGTCGCGAGCTCTAATTAGCGACGCTGCGCCGGGAGCGGGGACAGTGGACGCCGCCGTTAGTTAAGTAACTGAACTGAAGGGAACGTTCCGCCGACAGAATTGAGTGTACGAATTCATACAGTACTTGTACTTGCCAAAATTTTAGCCAAACATAAATAAACTAGCTGTGCTCGCGACTTCGTCCGCGAGGAATAGTTATTTTTTCCCCGTTTTTTTTACATTTTCCATTATTTCTTCGCTCCTAATAGTTGCAGCGTGATTAGCTTGTTCAAACAAACAAACTCTTCAGCTTTATAATATTAGTTAAGATAACCCAAGACGTGCCACAAATCGCAATTTAGTCCCGAACTAAGCCGAAGCTTGTACTAGATCGCTGATAAACTTTCATGGATTCTTTTTATTTGTAATTAAATACATAGTGAATACAAACAGACATGTTTGACGCATGCACGAACACATATGATATTGGCCAACTATGACGTTGGCCGACTATGATATTAGCTGATTATGACAATTTGCTGACATAATATTGGCCGACAATGATGTTTGCTGACTATTACATTGGCCGAATATAATATTGGCCTCTATGGTATTTGGCTGATTACGCCATGACATTGCCCAACTTTGACTTTAGCCATCTACAAGTATGACATTGACCATGGACGAATATGATATTCGTGGACTATGATATTGGCCGACTATGACTTTTACTGACTATTACATTGGCCGAAAATGATATTGGCCGACTATGGTACTGGCGGATTATGACTTTGGCCGACTAAGATATGTCAAAGATTTTGATGAGAACACAAACACATCGCATAAATCAATCGCAAAAGCATTACATCAGTTGACAGACGCATATCTTAACATCTAGTTTCATTAATTGCTAGATAAGCTACTACGGTATCACAGCCAACTAACCAGTCAAGCTATCAGGCGTTGGCGAGTGAAAGACCAAATGACGTTTGAGTCTCGGCTAGTTGGCGAAGTAGTCAACTGTCGAGAACTCTAAACAGCGGTGTGAGACTTTGGGTCAAGGAGTGGGAAAGTTGGATGAGATCTAGATAGAATAAGTAAAATAAATAAATATCAGACATCATCACATACATTGCTCCGTTCCCAAAGTAAGTAGCTTAAGCACTTGTGTTATGCGTATCAGAACAACCAATGTATCACAAATAAATACTTAAATACAAATATAAACACCCAGAAGATACTATATTCTTTATTGCACAGAAAATATTAATCTTTTACAGGAAAAGTATATTACGGACATATTGTAGTACAATAGCTGATAATCACTAGCTATGAATCGATTGCTACGAGCGAAAACCGCCTAAATTTTACTATGCTATGTTTGAAATGTGTTTTCTTGTAATTTTTGTGTTTTAGCAACCGCCTGACCGAACAACTATCACGATTGAAGACGTATGCTAAATACTACTGGCCAATGACGGGCAGCAGCATCACCGGAGCGTGGAGTCATGCCTGGAGAGGCCAATGTCCAGCAGTGGAGTGCAATAGACTGATAATGTCGTTAGAGAGGTAGGGCATAGCGAATCTTCGCTTGAATTGAGCCGCCCGTCCGGGGAAGGACCTCCACCCTATAGAATACCGCAGTCAAATGACCTCTGGGTCGTGTTTCTGCCGGCGAGTAGGGTCTCCGGAGGTCGTGGGGGGTTAGGGTTGAGCCGGCATGGCGGTGGCAACTGACAGGTAACTGACCAGTTACTTGCCCGTTGTCAAAGCGACTTGGGCTTCTCTTTCGCTTTCCATCAGGCGTAGGGAAGCCATTATGTCGAGCCACTATAAAACAAAATGACTATGTTTTGTACTATAAAGAATATCTATCCATCTAAACTATAATAATATGGAAGGCAAGTTGAAATACAGCCGTATAACAATCGCCTCCATGCAAATTTTCCGACATCTCAGTTCCCCAGAGCGTAGAGACAAGAAAATTAACTGGCTACAAATTCATTCATTGACACCGGCTCGGATGGTCGCTTCGGGATAATTACTGGTTTTACATAATATAGAAAATGGTTATGTGTGAAAACGGTGGGATGTTAACTGTACAAGTAAGTAATGAAATGAAATGCACTCTATATGAGTAAAAAAATAGGGTATTATGGCTAAAAATTGTAATTAGTCCGTCTTTTAGTTTATTCAAAAATAAAAGACACGGATTTTTCCTTTTTTCATTCAAATAAACAATAGCAAAGATTCAAGGCATCAAAAGTTAGGAGTGGGAGTCTTTGACGTCACTCGCTCCCGTAAAAATGCCTCACCGAGTGACGTCACGCGTGATTTCAACGGGCTACAACTTTGTAATCTTTAGTCTAATTTACAAATAAAACGTGTCTTTTATTTTTGAATAAGCTAAAAGACGGACTAATTACAATTTTTAGCCATAATAGCCTATTGTTTTAGAAAACCAAAATAAAACTCAATTTTGCAGTACACTTTTTTGTGTTTATATGGTGCCTATTGCACGGAGTGAACATTTGAAATTAAAGTTATGGTACCTAACGTAAATAGCAGGGTATATTTTAGACTACTGCATATTATCTACTTAACGTACGTACCACGTACGTATCTTCATTAAAATAGAGAGGTAGGGCATAGCGAATCTTCGCTCGAATTGAGCCGCCCGTCCGGGGAAGGACCTCCACCCTATAGAATACCGCAGTCAAATGACCTCTGGGTCGTGTTTCTGCCGGTGAGTAGGGTTTCCGGAGCTCGTGGGGGGTTAGGGTTGGGCCGGCATGGCGGTGGCAACTGACAAGTAACTGGCCAGTTACTTGCCCGTTGTCACAGTGACTTGGGCTTCTCTTTCGCTTTCCATCAGGTAGGGAAGACATTATGTCGAGCTACTATAAAAAAAAAACGTTCGCCATTGTAGCGCTAGAGTTTCGAATCCGTATTCGATTTTGAAAACCATGCTTACCGAATCGCTCTATTCGCATAACAATATGGCCGGTATCATTAATCTTGGCGCGAAATAGGGGCTTTGTACAAGTTACCCTTTGAGGTAACTTGCCGTACTCTAGCCGCGGGATACGGGACGATAATAACTTTTTGTACGGGAAAATCTGATTTAAGATAATGTAACTCGATTGAATTCAAGAAACTTTCGCTGTGATGTTCTAGTATTGTCTTTTAGTATTTAATACTTTACTTAGATATTCGGCAGGCACTGTGGCTCAATACTGTGGTTCCATCCTGTCCTTTCCACTCCCGAACGACACGTGCAGGACAGCGTTGTCATCCGCATACCATCCAGACGATGGTGGCGCGCATCAAGAGGTTTCCTCCTTTCCTTCCTCCAAGGAGTTCCTCCAAGGAGTTCCTCGTTCTTGCCCCGTGCCATTAAGTCATGGAATGTCCTTCCAGCTCATGTGTTTCCTTCCTCTTACAATCCTGGGTTCTTTAGGCGGGTCGGTATCGGCATCTCAGTGGGCCTTTAGGGTGAGGGCGACAGGCGCAATGGGATTGTTCTATTGTGCCTGTCGACCTAACTTTTGGACCTCACGACCGCTTACCACCAGATGGAGTGAGGCCATCCTGAAAGCTATTCTTATAAAAAAAAAATGAGGGTTGTCTGAAAATAGAAATCCACCAGATGGCTCCACATAAAAGGCAGGTCCAATTGTTATGTTATTAGTTCATTTTGACATGGCATTGACATACAACTAGATCATTAAGCGATCTGTAAGTAACGATATTGTAAGTTGTAGAAATTAAACACCTTTTAAAAATAACCCGGACCGCTGTCAAAATACTCGTATTGCGGTTCAACTAATTTCGCCGGTGGAATGATTAGATTCTAGATAAGCCGTATAAATTGAATTTCAGAACTGAGTTCGGATTGCCGCGAAATCTTTGTGAAATTAATTTGTATGCCTCGTTGGTTCAGTGGCGTGGATCTCGTCGGGTTCGGATGCCAGGTCGGGCTTCAAATTGTTACACTTACCAGCTTATACATTTCTTTCTTTCTTTTCTTTCTTATTAATATTAAAGCCAGGTAATCATCATCATCAGCCTATTGCAGTTCACTGCTGGACATAGGCCTCTCCAGTTGTTCGCCACTTAGGGCAAACATCTGGAGGATATACCCATAATCGCCACGCTGGGCAGGCGGGTTGGCGATAGCAGGGCGTAGCTTCTCGCTCCGGTGACGCTGCTGCCCGTCATCGGTCTGTGGTATTTAGCAACGCCTTCAATTGTGATGGTTATACCGCCACCAGTTGGTTGCCAGCGCCTCGTTTGTTGTTCGGCAGGATGCACCACGTGCAGGTGAGGTTGGCTTGGAGCGAAAAGATGATAGGTCGCTCCCTTACATCCAGCCAGGTAAACCAAGGTTTATTCCCTCTAGGAGAAAACGGCGGCGTGCTCATGCTTGGGGACATATAGGACTAAGTATCTTGGACAGGCAGACACACTCCCGGAGGTTTAAGGCAAAGAGGCAGGGCAACCTTATCTCGAACTGAGCCGCCCGTCCTCCACCCTATAGAATACCGCAACCATATGACCTCCGGGTCGCGTTTCTGCCGGTGAGTAGGGTTTCCGGAGCTCGTGAGGAGTTAGGGTGGCGGCATGGCAGTGGTAGCTGCCAGTTAACTGACCAGTTAGTTGCCCGTTGTCTCTGTGACTTGGGCTTCTTTTTCGATTTCCGTCAGGCGTTGCGCGTTTCGCTCGCGGATCGCATTCGGAACGATGTTATAAGACAGAGGACCGGAGTCTATGACATCGGCAAACGAGTGGCGCAGCTGAAGTGGCAATGGGCCGGACACTTGATGAGGTGCCAAGATGACAGGTTGAGCCGCAGACTTACTGAGTGGAGACCTCGAACTGGCAGCAGAAAATCGGGCAGACCCAAAGCACGCTGGTCGGACGACATCCAGAGAGTGGCCGGAAAACAGTGGATAGGAGAAACCAGCAGCAGAAGTAGATGGCGAGGCTTAGGGGGAGGCCTATGTTCAATATTGGACTCACAAAGACTGACCATGATGATGATGAACGCAGGCAGTGTCCTGGGATCACTTCCATAGTGACCCGTTTTAGAAGATTGTTTATAAATATCAGTTGAGTTTTGGCTCAGTTTTTGTTATACCTATCTATGTCTTTAAAATTTTAGTGTAGTTAGGTCTTTAGTTAAGGTGAAGACGTTAATCAAACTAAACTAATTACTCTATTCTAACCCAGCTCATCAGTCAACGATAATTAGTTTGGCTAAACAGTATTTTCCACCCTTTATTGGACATTAATAGGCCGTTACCTGGCGCTGGTAGACAAAGTTTGAGCTCTAAATCTCCAAATATTTACGTTACGACTTTGAGACCCTGCGCTCTCAAAAGTTTTTCAATTTCGTAAAAATATAAACGGCCCTTTCAGAGTTAAGTGTGGGGATAAGAAATAACCATACGACGAGGGCGCGTGTGCGGTGCCACTGATTTGTGGCTATTGTTGAAAATTTAATTAAAAATATAAAAAATATATACAAACCGCCGAGCAGCCTTTGGCATGTGATTGGTATCAGAACTAAGGAGTTCTTAATACAAATCGTATTTTTAAATTAATAATAATTGGTTTGCGCTTGACCACAATTATTTTTTTTTATAGTAGCTCGACAAAGTGGCTTCCCTACGCCTGCCGGAAAGCGAAAAAGCCTAAGTCGAGCCCAACTGACAAGTAACAGGTTAGTTACCTGTCAGTTGCCACTGCCATGCCGGCCCAAGCCTAATCCCCCACAAGCTCCGGAGACCCTACTCACCAACAGAAACACGACCCGGAGGTCATTTGGCTGCGGTATTCTATAGGGTGGAGGTCCTTCCCCGGACGGGCAGCTCAATTCAAGCGAAGATTCGCTATGCCCTACCTCTCTTAATTCACCTGATGTTGTCAATTGGAGTGGCGGAGCACTGGGCACAGCAGGTGTGATTTTATTTGCCATCGACACGCACCTGATGTTAAGTGATATTTCCCCCGCATTGCGATTTATTTTCGCCATGAACGCCAGACGATTGTATGTCTCAGAGAACAAAGAGTCCGGCAAGGAGATCCAATATTTTGCCGTTCGTACGAAGAACTAATTTAGCAAAGAGAGGGCAAAACGCACCTTGTGGGCTAGGAGAAGTTTAGGTGCATACTTCCGAAAATCCACTATCAGTTTTGTATCGTTACCGATTTAAAATTAGTCTTGCAACTTTTTGACGGTGTCCTATCGGCTTTTTTTCACAACACCGTTTACCACATGACTAGATATAAAACCTACTGCAATCATCGCCAACCCACCTGCCAGCGTGGTGACTAAGGCAAATCCCCCAAATGATAATTATCTTAAGGGGAGGCCAAAGGACAAAGGAGACAAGGACAAAGGAGACAAAGGTCCAGCAGTGAAGGTTAGCAGACTGATAATAATGATGGATGATTATTGTAGATACATTTGAGTAGCGTATCACTGGTCTGACGCTAACTGTATAAAGATTCTTTTTTACAACTTGCATGAATTTATCTTACACGTTCATCAGGACAGTCTCTCTAAGACCAGAACTCGTGGCCACCCACTGTGTACCTCAAAACAGTCCGGTACAAAACCGCATTATTTATTTAGGACGCATCGTATCAAGAACTTTCGTGTTCTAGGACACTCGAAAGTATGACGAGGCATTTTCCGAAAAGGTAAAAAAGAAAATTACTTTTTCGTAGTTACTTTTCTCTCTATTTTTGTTTGTTAACCGGCCCGTGTGTTGCCGTTTTAGTGAACTAATTTGCATTGTTTTGTGTCAGCGAGTTTTTTCAAAGGCTATTGAAATGCATTGGATTTTTGTGATGAAGTTTTTTTTATGCTAATATGATAACGGGACAGTGAAAGAGCGATTGAGCGGCAGAGTCATCACTAAATTATATGTAGTATAAAACAAATTTACTTTTGTCTGTCTGTCCCTATGTAGGTATGTTTAGATTTTTAATACTACGCACAGGATTTTGATGCGTTTTTAAGGGCGGCGGTGACTGCTTTTCATCAGGCATTATATTTGCTCGCAAAAAAATATAGATACCTACTTTATCTCGTGATCAAGAGAATGACATAATAATAATAATACATGCTTGATATAGTAAAGAAAAGATATTTTGGAGGATTCATTGGAATTCTCTAAAATTATCTGTGTTCCTAATAATAAACACTAGTTTATCCTCATGTAGATGAAAACTTATTTATTTAAGGTATTTCTTTAATTTCTCCAAATTCGTTCACCAGTAGTCCACCTTCACCCACTAAAAATCATCAAAGACTTTTAAAAACCGAACTATTAAAAACGTTTTTGGTCCTTCGAGCCGGATCCAGTTAATCCAACTGTCGTGCCTTGACAAGTTGCGGTGCATTAGCCGAGTCGCTGCACGGGGCAGGTCTGCCATCCGTCAATTACGCTGACCGCCGCGGCAGCGTCCGATGGGAAGATTGAAGATCCTGCACGTTTGGAGGCCAAGTAAGATAGTAAATGTTCCTTGCGATAATAAGACGTGTGACTAATATTACCTACCGATTATTACCACAGGCCGATGGCGGGCAGGAGCGTCACCGGAGCGAGAAGCTACGCCCTGCGATCGCCAACCCGCCTGCGTGGCGATTTTGGGTATATCCTCCAGAAGTTTGCCCTACCTCTCTTAAATGTACTGTTAAAATTTTTCAATTGGGTTTTGGTCCTTCGAGCCGGATCCAGTTAATCCAACTGTCGTGTGTGACCGCAAGTTGCGGTGCATTAGCCGAGCCGCTGTGCGGGGCAGGTTTGCGGTCATCTGTCAATTACGCTGACCGCTGCTGCTGCGTCCGGTGCGAAGATTGAAGATGGTGAGGTTTTGGAGAACAAGTAAGATAGTATCTTCCCTATAAAAAGGAAGTATTTGGCTAATGTTTATCAAAAGGAACCAATGAAATATGACCATTAAGACCAAATAACCCAAGTCGTGCCACGCTGGGCCATACAGCGCCATCTAGCCCCAAATTAAACTACTTATACTTACTTACAAACAATACTTATCTATGAAAACTAACAATAAAAAACGATTTTCGTAAAAATAAACCAATCTTTTTTTCTTTCAATTAAGGCATTAACAATGGCGGTCGTTAACCTGTGCATTCGCGCGACGCACAGTAACATTTGTACGGGGGTAATACAGACATGCACATGCACACAAATGCTTGTACCATGAGGAAATCGAACCTGCAATCAATGTTTTAGAGGCAAAATTTAAGATACATAATTGGAAACGGACAAATGACGAGTAATAAATAGCAGAAAGTTAGTAATAGAAAGTAAAGGATAGAACGAATATTTACAAAGACCGATAGCTTTTTGGTAATGTAATCTATTTCTGAACAAGCGTTAGGGGCTTCACACACTTAAAATACTTTTTAATAAAATTTACATGAACGTTCGTTTTTTCGTTTTTTATTTTCGCTCCCTCTAAAAGCTAAAAGAATAAGCTAAAAACTGACTAATTAAATTTTAAGCCATAATAGCCTATTACCTCCGCGGTGTTTCCCCGCTGATCGCTGAGACATGTAACATGTCAGCAACGGCTGATGTCCATGGTCGGCGATTACTGTTTAACATCAGACCGCTTACTCGTCTGCCACCAAAAAGCAATAAAAAACCTGTGTTTTATTAACTATATTAATAGTGAAGTGAAATCTTCCCTGTCCTCCACTCCGTGTTTATGGAAAAACCAGTCCAATTATACCGTAAAAACCCTTCTCCATAACCATTCGTCTTAATAAGACAGACCTAAGCAACAGTCGTGGTTGTGAATGTAACAAGCTAATTTGCAAGTCATCCTGGCACAAGCCGGCTGCGGGCGATCCGTCAATTAGGCTGACCGCAACAAGCCCGGTCACCGGCGACGCCTGACCGGGAAATCTTACACGTCATGCGGGAATCGGATGTGAGGAGGTTAACTTGTCCTGTGGTAATTGGGGTTACTAGATACTTCCTTGTCGTAGTAGCTTCAGCGTTGATTTTGCTTTATCATCATCATAAACCTCTTCATAAACCTCATCATAAGCCTCATCATAAACCTCATCATAAACCTCATCATAAACCTCATCATAAACCTCATCATAAACCTCATCATAAACCTCATCATAAACCTCATCATTAACCTCATCATTAACCTCATCATAAACCTCATCATTAACCTCATCATTAACCTCATCATAAACCTCATCACAAACCTCATCATAAACCTCATCATAAACCTCATCATAAACCTCATCATAAACCTCATCATTAACCTCATCATAAACCTCATCATAAACCTCATCATAAACCTCATCATAAACCTCATCATAACCTCATCATTAACCTCATCATAAACCTCATCATAAACCTCATCATAAACCTCATCATAAACCTCATCATAAACCTCATCATAAACCTCATCATAAACCTCATCATCAGTCTCTCGCAGTCCACTGTTGGACATAGGCATCTCCAATGGTCCGCCAATCTGCTCAATCCTGGGCTTCCCACATTCTGCGGTCACCAACCCACCTGCCGTAATAAGACAAATTAAAAAATGATTTCACTATTATAGAAATACGGCAGCTGTATACCGGCCCTAATAAGATATTAAATCCATTACGCCAACAACAAAACTGGAAAATGAAAATTGGAAAACATAATTGCAAACAGGAATTAGGATGTATGGTTGTTCCGCATAACTCAATTAAGTCAAAGCTGTTAGATGAATTCGAATTTAATGTGTGGGGCTCGCGGGTCGTGGGGATGGTGGGGCGTGGGGATAGCGGGGCGTGGGGCCCAGCGGGGCGCGGGGCGAGGAGAGTCCGTCTGGCGAACCGCGAAGCGATCGCGCTCGCAAAAGTTTCATAGACAAAGCGTTTGTTTTTATATGATTTTTGCCTTGAATTAATTGCTTAGACAGCTGGTATTACTTCATCATTATTATCATCATCAGCCTATTGCAGTCCACTGCTGGTTATAGGCCTCTTCGGGTGTTAGCCAAACATCTGGAGGGCATACCCATAATCGCCGCGCTTGGCAGACGGGTTGGCGATCGCAGGGCGTAGCTTCTCGCCCGGTGACGCTGCTGCCCATCATCGGTCGGTGGTATTTCGCTACGACTTCAATTGTAAAGTTTATATCAGCAGTCGGTTGCCAGTGCAGCGCCTTGTTTGTTATTCGGCGGAATGCACCACGGGCAGGTGAGGTTGGCTTGGAGCGAAAAGATGATAAGTCACTCCCTTATACCCCACAGGTTGACAGGTATACCTAATGTTTAAAAGTACGGGCAATCATGGTCCTCCAGTTATAAAAAAGTTAAGTTGGGACATGTCCACATGCCACATTTATGAACAACTTTTTTTTTATTTGTCTACTAGCGATCCGCCCCTGCTTCGCACTGGTGCGGTATAAGTAAACTATGAGATCGTTGGAGAAAAATCTAATTTGATTGTTGAAAGGTGGTTAATCTATGCCCGCGGATAAATCTCCTGGACTATCCCACGTTCAGCAGTAGACGAAATTGGGCTGATTGGACATAATAATAGGCAACTAAACTTAAAGCCTATGGAAAATCGACCAAAAAATGTTTTTTGAACTACTCGTCAATCCTAACTTCGTCTGTTTGAGAACCGAAATTACTGAAACCGAATTTAATATGTGAGTTTGTCGGAGCGGAAGTAGAGGCGAGCGCTCGGTCCGGCGAGTGCGCGAGTTCATTGGGTCGATTAAGCTATCAGTGCCCTCGCCACTGGAAACTGTTGAAATCCTTCTGATATATTTGTAACTGAGATGGAGTTAGGGCTGAACATGTGAACCGCATAAAAAATACTAAACGAAACCTAAAATCTCAAGACCAGCCACACAGCAAGGTTTCAGAAAGCCTTAGACTGTATGAAATGAAATGAAAATAAATTTATTGGAGCATATCTACAATTGGTAGGTCATCATCATCGTCAGCCTATTGCAGTCCACTGCTGGACATAGGCTTTTTTAGTTGTTCGCCACTTGGGCAAACATCTGGAGGATACCCATAATCGCCACGCTGGGCAGGCGGGTTAGCGATCTTAGGGCGTAGCTTTATTATGCTGCTATGTTTAGTAACTAAGTATGTTTCAGAATGTGGTAAATTGCGTCACTGCGCCGATCTAGTTAGTTCATCATCATCAGCCTATTGCAGTCCACTGCTGGACATAGGCCTCTCCAGTTGTTTGGCAGTTAGAACAAACATCTGGAGGATATACCCATAATCGCCACGTTGGGCAGGCGGGTTGGCGATCGCAGAGCGTAGCTTCTTGCTCCGGTGACGCTGCTGCCCGTCATCGGTCTGTGATATTTAGCTACGCTTTCAATTGTGATGGTTATACCGCCACCAGTCGGTTTGCCAGAGCCTCGTTTGTTGTTCGGCAGGATGCACCACGGGCAGGTGAGGATAGCTTGGAGCGAAAAGGTGATAGGCCGCTCCCTTACATCTAGTTAGTTAGCTGGTCGTAATCCGATCAGAAGAGTATTATTACATTCCATAACCACTCGCTAAACCGTTGGTCTAAAACATCCACACCAAAGGTTACCTACATTCGGATCTCTTGAGGCGTGCACGAGTGCAGGCTGCAAACGAATATTCGCGGCGAAGTGAAGTGAACACGCTTTCAAGTAGTGTGTTTGTCGAATGCGCAGTATTTAGCGCTGTATGTAATCTGTTTAGCTCGGGTTCGAATCGAGGACGGATCAGGCAAGTGTTAATGTGTTGGCTGTGATGTTGACAAATGTCCCTCTTGTCATATAATATAGAAGATAGGGATAGGGAGGCATATAATATAATAAATAACCTTAAACATGCCACACTAGGCCACTCATCGCCATCTAGCCGCAAACTAAGCCGAAGCCTGTACTATGGGTATTAGACAACTGATAAACTTACTTAGATATTTTTTTTTGTAAATAAATAAACATGTTTACGAATATAAATGTTTGTACTGTATGGGAATCGAACCCGCAACCCTTGGCTCAGAAGGCAGAGGTCACTACCAAAGGAGCCATTGAGCCATTACATCGTTGAATCAGAGTTGGGAGTCAAGTCAAAAAATTCGGTCATCCCTGTTGACTACTCA